>JAPEVF010000061.1:97132-132189 GCA_029747585.1 Pleurotus djamor
CATACAGATTGTCAGCAGGTGTTRCCCACAGRTGGGGTTTTTMGCGGACTTGCCTGGGCAGTCTGTGCCAAATAAGATTTGACGTGGAGAGACAAATTTCGYCATGGCGGCAAGATTCGCTTCATAGGCACTGAGGGCGGTGTCGAAGTAGAAACTCTTGAAATCTTCGAGGATTTCRGACGGTGTAAGATGGCATCCCATRTATCTCGAGAGAACGGCTACGCGASCRGCGAGGAARGGTGTGCTGCCGCCGAGGTGGGCAAGGATGATCTTGACGTTGGGGTAYTTGCGCTTCATTCCACTAACGACRAGGTGGGCTGCGGCTTTGAARGTTTCGTTCGGAACCTGGATGCGGTAGCCTAGTCAGATCRCCCGAYTTCATAACGGAGCAAAANAANTTGCTTTACTTCACTGATGGGCAAGCCAAGRAAYGCATGTGGAGACGGMGTRGAYGARGGTACCTGAGCACCGTGGAGAAARACGACCGCGCGACGTCTGTCTAGTTCCTTCCAAACCGGCTCATAGCGCTGATCGCCTAGATACTCTGAAGCACATCAATCAAGCTACCATGTCAGCTTCATTCTGAYGRACGCCGAGTCCGAGYAWTAKCCACTCAACTTGCATYGYTTCCCTCGCCRTACGAGGATGACAGAGAGATCCCGTAAGCGTTAAGCTCGTCGAGGGCATAAGCAATTTCTGCCAAGGCGCCTGTCGATGTCNAAATATGTCAACATACAGATATCGTTGGCGTACTTCCTYAAAGGAAGAGAGACAGAGAGKTTCTTCATAGAAGAACATTGCACAWTGCATCTGTCAACYGCTCACCTTCTACGTCATCCAGGAAAGGCAAATCGGCGAAAAAGCCGAAGCGAGTGGGGTGCGCCGCACARACTGAGGCTGCGAGAAGGTTGTGGTTRCGCGTTGTGGTGCGGTTTTCGAKGCTAGGTGTRCCACGGGGGTTGGCTGGCATGGAAAGGATGGCGACGTCGACTCCAGTGGCGTCCAAGGCTCTGAGACTGACTTCTGGTGTCCACGGAAGGCTACCAGGWGGTGATTTCCATCCWGCCTTGGATGAAGCAGMAGCCTTGTTYARGTCGTCRGGRAAGAAATGGTGRTGRATATCGACGCGTTTGATGGACTATGCRAAWTGTKAGYCAACGRARAGAYRRCAAGACGASKGGAACTGACGCGAGGCATGGWTATGATTGTGGTGGGGGAGAGGAAGAGAGGATRRTGGAGTTCAAGCAGCAGATGGGTCGATGCCTCATATATGCGCTCTCGTACTGGCTGAAGACCAAGGTCGGCATGATCGGCACCCAAGATAGACGGTCACAAGGAAGATACTTGGGCCCCGATGACATTGGAAAGAAGGAGAAGCAAAAAAGACGAAAAGACTTTACGTGACGCGCCTGAGAGAGAGAACGCAAAAGGAGCTCTGAGACTAAYGAGGCAACRAGAACAAGATCCTTGTTCGACAACCGRATTCCTATACTTTACAGSGTGATTARAGTCCCTACGGCCGTCTRTACGGCTTGCATTCATCTTCRTTCCACGACACAAATTTGCCAGAGAGATCCTTYGAGGCACGYARAGACAAGGCGGCAGCAACGTAGCCACAATCCTCAGGGCGGACRAGCTTCCCCTCGTTATAYGCGTKRATGAAGACAGAATGACYTTGTTCGCCGAAGAGTGCTGGATCAGCGCCGCGGATGAGTCCCTGCATCTGTGGGGGATGAAATTTTGAAAGATCAGCGAAAGRCGGGAGTATTCATGGATGTTCCTTACTCCTGTATCCACCATTCCAGGACGTAAAGCAACGCTTACAACGTCTTTCTCCTCTGCCGCTAGACCCCTGGAMAAGAACAACTAAGTGAGGACGCMGAGYTGGGGCCGAGGGGCGAMTATGTTACCTGCAYAGACTATTCATAGCKGCTTTGGCRGCACAGTACGCTGCCCATCCAGGATACGCGTTGATCGCRGCACCAGAGCTGATAAAGATGRCTCTGCCTCCAAAAGGACTAGTTCGCAGGTCAGGCAAGGTGGCCTTTAGAGCAGTGATGAGGGAGAAGAAGTTGATGTCGAAGTGGGATTTCCATTCCTGCAGATGAACATCGTCCCCGATGCGGCATAATGGCGCAAGGATAGCTGCATTGAGGATGATGCTATCGATGTGCGAGTACACTTTCCGGGCCTCTGCGATGGCATCAATGAAATCGGCTTCTTTTGCTCTGGACAAAATCGGTGTTTGAGCTTATTAGAAACAGGCAAGGAGGGGTTTCGAACACGTCGCATTCTATGAATAGGAAATCTTTGGAGGATAACGCTGCAACCTCAGGAGTCTTGGATCGCGCAAGACCGACGACGGAAGCATTTAGATCTTCAATCAAAATCCTAGTTATCGCGAGGCCAATTCCCCTAGAAAGATGTAGTGTCAGGAAAAAAATTCTGAGAGAGTCCAAGGTCGTAGATACTCACTTAGATGCACCAGTCACGACCACCACAGGCTTGCGATTAGAGGACATGGTAAGAGATAACGAGCTCGACTTCCCACGGATCGTGTTGGATTTTCCGGCTACATGGAATGCTTGAAATCACGCAGGGACAGACAAGTCTCCTCGTGATGCATATCGCGTCAMATTACACAAGTTGCTAGTTTTTTCATGGCAAGTTGAGTGGATGGTGGTAAGGATCAGGTCGCGGTGACAGAGGATCTTGAGCGCACAGGGGCGCAACGTGGTCGTAGTCATCCTTGTTTACGTCAATTTTCCTACGGTATTCCCCAAAAAGTTTTGTTGCAAACGCGACACACTCGGCCAACGCATCATCTTCCTCTTCCTTCATCCCCTTCACCCTCYCCATCTCCCAAAAATGTCGACGGCTCGTCTTGCCTTCTCGCGTATAGCTCCTGCTCTGGCTAATGCCAGAGCCTCCACCTCGGTCAATGCTCGTGCCGCCGTCAATGGTGTTCGCCGCTATGCCACGGAGAGTGAGCAACATACGGTACGTTTTTTCTCCGTGTACCACGAAACAAACCAGCTGATAACGATTCTCACTGTAGATGACAGTTCGAGAGGCTCTCAATGTTGCAATGGAGGAGGAAATGCTTCGGGACGAGACCGTTTACGTTATGGGCGAGGAGGTTGCACGGTACAATGGTGCTTACAAGGTTCGTAAAAACCCATTTTTATATCTACTTCTACTAATGGGCGTGTTTCTATAGGTGACAAAAGGCCTGCTGGACAAGTTCGGTGAGAAACGCGTAGTCGACACGCCTATCACGGAAATGGGTTTCGCTGGTATCGCTGTCGGTTCAGCCTTGGCTGGTCTAAGACCTATGTAAGTCGCTACCTTTACGACACGGCCTTCTCACCTAAGCTCCTTCCAGATGCGAGTTCATGACTTTCAACTTCGCCATGCAGGCTATTGACCAAATTGTCAACTCTGCCGGAAAGACATATTACATGTCTGGTGGAAACGTGCCTTGTCCCGTCGTTTTCCGTGGTCCCAACGGTGCCGCTGCTGGTGTAGCTGCCCAACACTCACAAGACTACGCTGCATGGTACGGCTCAGTTCCTGGTCTGAAGGTCGTCAGCCCTTGGAGCGCCGAGGACTGCAAAGGCCTTTTGAAGGTATGCGGCGATACCTTATCATATTCATCTACCTTTGTGCTAAGTTTAGTCTAGGCCGCCATTCGTGACCCCAACCCCGTTGTTTTCCTCGAAAACGAGATGATGTATGGTGTTTCCTTCCCGATGTCCTCCGAGTCGATGTCGGACAACTTCCTCCTCCCCATCGGGAAGTGCAAGGTTGAGCGCGAAGGAACCGATGTTACCATTGTTGCTCACAGCAAGATGGTCACGCACAGTCTTGAAGCTGCTGATATCCTTGCTAAGGAAGGTGTCAAGGCTGAGGTCATCAACTTGAGAAGTATCCGTCCTCTCGACATTGACACGATCAAGAAGTCGGTTAAGAAGACTAACCGGTACGTCTATGGCTCTTCTACGTTGTCATTTGGGTTATTCATACTTGGTCGCGTCTAGGTTGTTGATCGTTGAGGGTGGCTTCCCTGCATTTGGCGTTGGTAGCGAGATCTGTGCTCAGATTGTTGAAAGTGAAGCTTTCGACTACCTTGACGCTCCCGTTGAGCGTGTCACTGGCGCCGATGTCCCAACACCGGTGAGTCCAACACATATCATCGCTTATCGCCCGTTAGCTAAGGTCTCTGCAGTATGCCACCAACCTCGAAAACCTTGCATTCCCCGATACGCCTCTTATCGTCAAGGTTGCTAAGCGTGCCCTGTACCGAACGAACTAAGACTTCGGTTTCTTCTACTCTTACACTACATATATGTTATCCTTCGCTTTTTGTCTCTGTCCTAGACTTTCGTGTTAGTAGCTTGGTTGCTGCTGGTTAATGATATTGCTTTGTTGGCGGACTGCGGAAACGGGTGGTTGTGCAAAGAAATAACACTTGCATGGGGGTAAGTAGGATACCTAAGGTGTAAGACGGATGCAAAAAGAATGGCTAACCCAAAACGAATACATGATAGGCCACGCCAGGAATCGAACCTGGGTTACCGGAAACTTCGCAAGGTCAGAATCCGATGTGATAACCGCTACACTACGAAGCCGTGTGTCTATTGCGCGAGTGGTATTGTACATAAAGGCATCCTACACACGACATTTGACCGAACGGCCGATGGATGATATTTCCGTCAATTTCTTGCAATGATTTTCCTTGTTATCGACAAATTGTTCTTGCGAGTCGACGATGACTGTCTTCCTTCCGTTGATTGAGCAACCTGCGGACGTCCTGGTCCCAGCGATTCTGCGCATCGGTCCTGTTCTCGTTCGGTACAACCCTGATTTATCAAACGGTGAACCATTGCCATCACGCACCTATCTCTTCGTTGAATCCACCACCTCCATCTCCTTACCAGACCTCGTTTCTGGCCTCGATGCTGGCTTAGAAAAGGTTGTGGTACCCTTCAAAATAGCGAAGGAGCTAATCAACTTGGTCCCAGCTGAACGGATCGTCTTGCTCCTCGATGCTACCAATTTTAACGCGGTCAGCGATACTGTTCGCAGTGCGGTCTCAGGGGTGGTGCTCAAGACGCCCACTGTGGATGTGGACTTTATCACCTCCGTCGCGCGTTTCTTCTCTTGCGCCATCTATGTCCTCCCTGATTCCACCACCCCTCCTTCTCTGTCTTCAATACGGCAGCTGAGCTCCGTTGGTGCATCACTGGTGATCCCGAGCTCCCAATTAACTCTCGGGCCATCCACATCCTCACAGATCAACGTCGCAGATGCATTTACAGCGGTTTTGACCTCGGATCGCAAGGACGGGTTGTTCCCGACGGTTGTGTGCACCGAAACAGGCCATTCGCTCGGACTAGTCTACTCCTCCTCGGAATCGGTTAGGGAGAGCATAGTTACTGGGAAGGGCGTGTATCAGTCTCGTAAACATGGCTTATGGCGCAAGGGTGAAACATCTGGTGCTACGCAGGACGTCGTCTCTATACGACTGGACTGTGACTCGGATAGCTTGGAATTCAAAGTTGTCCAGAGTGGTGTCGGCTTCTGTCACCTAGCTCGTCAATCTTGCTTTGGCGAAGCAAGTGGACTCAATGCCCTCGAAAGCACCCTCCTTTCCCGTTTCGAATCTGCACCAGAGCAATCATATACACGACGGCTTTTCCACGATGCACAATTACTTCGGTCGAAGATTATGGAAGAAGCCGATGAACTTTGTCGCGCAGAGACACCAGAAGATGTGGCCTTTGAAGCCGCTGACTTGCTATATTTTGCACTCACCAAATGCATATCTGCAGGCGTCGGCATTGCAGATATAGAACGGTCTTTGGATAGGAAAGCCAAGAAGGTCGTTCGTCGTGCTGGCAACGCTAAACCTCAGTGGATATCCGAAAGCCCTGCCTCTTCGTCCTCTTCCCAGGCGCAGCAACCTGAAGTCCCAGTCCAGCCACAACCACAGGCACAAGTTCATCCCCCACCTCCACCTCCAATTAAACCCGACGATGCGCCCATACAAATGCGAACGTACGACCTTTCCGCGATTTCGAGTAATGAACGGAGCCGCCTCCTCCGTCGTCCCGTCCTAAAATCTGATGAAATGATGTTNAAAAGTGAAACCCATCGTCGACGACGTACGAACTCGCGGCGACGCAGCCCTCCTCGAACTGACTGCCAAATTCGACAAGGCGAAACTCAATGAAACCGTAATCTTCCCTCCATTTGCCCCGGAGTCTATGCAAATCGATGATTCTGTACGTGAAGCCATCGACGTAGCGTACCAGAATATCTTCAAGTTCCACGATGCACAAGCGGATCGGTCTACGCTCACAATTGAGACTACCCCAGGTGTGGTTTGCTCGCGATTTGCTCGACCTATAGCCCGAGTGGGGCTGTATGTACCTGGTGGGACGGCTATCTTGCCCTCGACGGCTCTGATGCTTGGTATTCCCGCTCAAGTCGCTGGGTGTAAACAAATTGTATTTGCCACCCCACCTCGACCGGATGGTAGCATATCACCAGAGGTCATGTACGTTGCACACCTTGTAGGCGCCTCCGCTATCCTGAAAGCGGGCGGTGCTCAAGCCGTTGCTGCGCTTGCATATGGTACAGCTACTGTCCCCAAAGTCGACAAAATCTTTGGCCCAGGCAATCAGTGGGTCACTGCCGCTAAAATGCTGGTACAAAACGACACGGATGCTCTGGTTTCGATTGATATGCCCGCTGGTCCTTCGGAAGTTTTGGTATGCTTTGAGCTACCTGTATCCCTTTCAATGTGCTCATTTATATCAGGTCATCGCAGATCATACCGCACAACCCGCCTTCGTAGCTGCGGACTTGTTATCACAAGCCGAACACGGTGTAGATTCTCAGGTTGTCCTCGTCGCCGTTAATCTCTCGCAGGAGAAGCTCGATGATATCGAAAGTGAAGTCGATAAACAAGCAAGAGCGCTCCCTCGGTCAGATATCGTTCGTCAATCTATCCCCAAGAGTATTATCGTGAAGGTGATAACCGCTGAACAAGCTCTTGAATTCTCGAATGATTACGCACCGGAGCACTTGATCCTCCACTTAGAGAATGCTCGAGATCACTTGCCTGCCATTGATAATGCCGGTAGTGTATTCATTGGCTCCTACACACCTGAAAGGTATTCTTTTCCCGCACATCTGCTTCATAACCCCTACTCACCATTCTCACTGTTTTAGTTGTGGTGATTATGCCTCTGGGACCAATCACACCCTTCCGACCAATGGATACGCCCGGCAGTTCAGTGGAGTGAATACGCAATCCTTCCAAAAGCACATCACCTCTCAAGAAATTACCCCGGCTGGCCTTCAGCAGCTAGGGCCCTATGTCGCAACTTTGGCTGATTGCGAAGGCCTTGATGCTCACGCAAACGCCGTCAGACTACGCTTACGGTCACTTGCACCCGACAACCCTTAGACTTATAATCTATGTGATCAAAACTGGGGAATGTCATTGATATATGTAGCTAGACAAAAACAGATAGCACTTTGATAGCATGTGTACGAGACAACGAGAAAACAAGATATCGGCTTTCAACGACAAAAGCGATCACTTTTGCACACAATGGCGATCAGAGTAGGCGATCAGAGTAGGCGGGACGCGGAAGTACTGTAGAAAACTTACGGAGAAATACATCAATGTGCGCTGCACGGGATGGAGGGACTTGAAAGCCCGCTTGAAAGCGTCGGTGACAACAGTCGTATCACGAGACGCAGAAGATTCAGTGGCGGTATCAGAAAACTTGAGGTTCCCGTTGGGATCGTAATGGTTCTTTGCCCTAGCGCAAACGATGTCCGCATCTTCGAGACACAATCCAGGTGAGGGAAGTCAAAGAAGACGAAGACAGGTCAAATGGAGGACATACAATAGACTGGGGCTGGAATGGACACTGATCGCGTTGCACGCGCATAGACATGGCACAAAGCAAACGAGAGGGATTGGATAGTATCGGCACTGAGCACACAGCGTTAGCTTGTGGACAGTCTGAAGTACGAGGGAAAACACTAACTTGAACTGATTTTCCTAATTGCGCGCCATAGTGTTAATATGAGACCAGTTTCTAGGACAAGGTGTGCTCACATCATATAACACCTATGAACTACTTCAGTATTCATCAGATAATAAGTGTGCGTGAAGGTACGTACAGTGTAATGGGAAGGCCGGCTTGTACCTAGCAGCCCACCGTGGCTGAGGAGATAAAAATCGAACTCAGTCGGATGGCTGACATCTTGGTCGACGACCATCCCGGCTGGGCAGTTCCCGGATCTGTCCTGATCTTTCGGGTTCTTTGCATTAAAGCGGATGTGGTGACGTTTTCCAACCACAATGACAGTAATCTTAGGGCGAATATTGAGTTCCTTGCACGCCTCCTGGATCTGGGGTACTTCTGATAGCGAGTGGGTATTATTGAACACCGGATGACAGGTTAAAAATTGACCTTGAGCCAAAACCTGGGCAAATTCGCCTTCSGAGACACCATCTATCGAGCATATTGAGGCCTCCAAAGGAGATGGATCGATAAATCGAGAGAATATGAACATACCACGATAGAAAATAATTCGTTTCGGAGCGATCAGGTTTTTGTTAACCTTCTCCATCTTCYCCCTGTATSMGAGGTTGAGAGCTATGATGTTCTACAAAAGGACTAGTCTGTCATAATTCAGCCAAGAGGTTGGTTGGAAGAATACCCTGGCCATTTCTTGTAAGCCTTGGATCATCTCAACTCTTCCAGGTTGGATTTGGGTTTCGGCGACATATTTGGCAGCATTGGAATCGACACTGCCAACTAAAGACGCGAAGGAAGGCCTGTCATTAGATCCGGGGGCTGGATGGATGACATCGGCGCCTACAAACGCAGGTCAGAGTGGAATAACAGGGAGGGGAGGGAAATGCGTTCCTAGGATGATAGTGGGATTCAGGGGATCTCCTAAGCCACTCGAGRCTGGGTCTGGGATTGCATTGATGCCTCCGAGCTTCACGTTGATCCTAGCGGAGTGTTAGGAGCATAGCGTTGGATAAGATGAGCAACATACTTAAGGCAAACATTTGCGAAATATTGTTGTTTCGCGCGGAAGCATTTCGAGGACACCAAACATTGGGTAGCAATACCTTGCTTTGGGGGTATGAGAGAAAATGACATGCAACAAAAATATTCACATTACCGTAACATCTCCGAAGCTAGAGAGGAATCGTCAGCATGGAGAAGTTGGATATAACTGTGACCTCACTGTTTGACAGCAGTGTAGATATCATCGCCACCATCAGGCAGAACAACGACTAACAAATTAGGGCCTTTGCCTTGGGATTGGACTACAGCTTGGCCGGCGGCACGGAGTTGCTGAGAATGATGTTAGCACGGGAGTAGGACAAAAGCAGAGGTGCTGACCTGTCCAACATTGCCYTGGCCATTCTCCCAGCGAACAACGGGAGGCGCATCAGTAATTGGCATACCTAGATATAATCGCAGAAGGGAAATCGTCCGATATACATAAAAACATACCGACTGCCCGACAAGCCGTTTTCAAGCCATCGACCAGGTTTGTGACAGCTTGGGGACCAAACCTGCGTTCTGATTCATAGATGACGATTGCCCACGCTTCGATATTCCTTGGCCTGTAGAATTTCTTGTCGACACTAGACATGGATGTGAGTTTATAGGAGTGTGTGCGTAATGGATAACGAACAGATTCCAGGCACCAAAGGCAGGTATCTGTGAGGTCAATTAGATGGCAGTAATGAGCCGTGAAACCAGACCTACAGTAACTTCCTGTTTACTCTGGGGACTATATTTGAGCTTGGGAACAGGGAGTAGTCTTGCCCGTGCTTCAACAGGCGTTTGCGAGATGCCCGTCATGCCAAATGCTTGCAGATATTCATTGTTAGCGTACGACAATGTCTACAAACAACTTTCAATGTGCGGGGTTGACGAGGGAATAAGCGAGATGGTTAGGCTTACCTCAAACCCGTTCCGGATGCTATTGAAGCGGTCTTGAGGTTTCATCGTGGAGAAGTCCAACACATCTTTAGTTTTATCCTTTGGTATTTGCTTGCGCATGATTTGGCCTGGTGGGACGATGCAAAGCTCGAGAGGGATCAAAGCTCCTTTACCGACCTATTTGTGAAACGCACACGTCAGCCATTTAGAGTATCCATAAACTACTGGCCCTACCTCAACACAAAGAAGATCAGGATACCTCAATGGGGCGACCGTGGTGCGGAAGTATTCGGCGACGGTRATTGGGCCACCCTCCTGACGGTCAAAGGTAATGTCCCGAGCTCCTTGAGTACTGAGTTTCTTGATAACGCGCGTGATCGGTGTATGATTGCCTGTGTGTGAAGTGGTGATGCGCAAATTCGCGAGGAAACGTTGGAGGCGCAGACGGTCCCGATCGGGAAGGCCTCGCCTGGGGGATAATACATTCGCGTCGTTTTTCCCAAAGAATTCTAAGCATAAGGAGATGAGGGGGCCGCGTTTATACATGTAACCGGTCGAGATATCRACGTTCACGAGCATCCGCCCTAAGGCTGGACGGACTGATTGGAAGTAGCCTCTCCAGATTTCGATGCCGCTCCCGAGGTTACGCATCTCGCGCTCTGTAAAGAACGATCGCACGTTGAAGGGGTAGCACTGATTGGGCTTCATCCGCACAGCAACATTGAGGGCCTAGGTTATATTCGTCGTGATCGAGGGTGTAGTATACATTGAACGATGTCAGACTTACAGTGATGGCAGTGAGGACAACATTATCATGACTCTGTTGTCCATCGATGTATCGAGCGAGGACTCTAAAGAAGGAATGAATATAGCAACACACGCCGGGCAGTGGGCGAAAGCTGACTCGGGATTGATTTCTTGAACACGCGTCAAAGTGACTTTATATACTGGAGGAGCGCGATTGGGGTTTGTACCACCGTTGGTGAGGGTGACACTGAACTAAAAGGCAGATGTTAACAACCACACCATGCTGTCATTGCAGAACAACGACGAACCTCGCGGGAATGATTCGGACCGAAAGGTAACTCGTGAGTGAAGAACATATTCTTCCGACCGTCGTACACGCCTATCGTCAAGTTGTCGAGCTTCAGGAGGGGCTTCAATGGACAGAATGAAGCAGCATACCCTTCGGATTGAATATTTCCGGCGCGGTTGACGTTTGAAGCTGCTTGACGATATCATTCGTGAAACGAACTGGAAGTGGCTTGGCAGACTCGATGACTATGACAAGGAGTTCAGTAGATCCAAACGACGCGTAGAAAGCACGACCACTCACCCACTACATCACAGAAAAAGTTGTTCAATTACGACATCACACAGACAGACTCGATCAACCATCAACAACCGACTCACCGTCATAATGGTGAATTATCGATGTGGGAAGGGGTGTCTCGAATGCATTCGCATATACGGTGATGGGTCGACCTGAAGTCCCAAAGTTGGGTCGCCTGACGCCAATGGTCGTGATGTGCGCCGCAACGTGGGATGAGCCCGGGGCTGGTCCAACGCTGATTCCTGCGTCTCGATCGCGTCTTGGAGCTCCTCGACCTCTTCCTTGACCTTTCGGAGGCATAGTGTGTTGTTGTAGAATAACAAGGTGTGGGTGGTGGTGGATAGGTGGTGGTGGATGGGAGAGTGGGGTACCTTCGTACAAAGGCCCACCAAATCAAGCTTTCATTGTTGTTCCAATCACGCACGCGCCATGCACGCCCTTTGACGGCAGTGCCGAAGCGACCATACTAAGGTTCATCGATAGTGATAGAAGACATTCCTCCGTGTCACGCTTGGGAAACTTGTTTCAATACAGGACATCATGACACTCAATGCGAGTCAAGGGAACAACAAGGGCGATGGTATGTGCATAATGGTACAAAGTCTATCAGAATTTCTTGGGAAACGAATCCTTTGGACCTACAGACAGAGTGGAGACGGTGGGGAATTACTGCGGGATAGTGAGTCAACATGGAGTAAAAGGGCGATCAGAAGCACGCACCGAAAAGTACATGAGGAGGGATTGTGTCCTGTGCAACGGTTTGAAGCCACGCTTGTACGCTTGCAAGGAGGAGTCTGCGGCCTTCTCATCCATCTGGGTGGCAGACTCGGAGAAATCAACCGTGTCCTGGGGATCGTAATGGTTCTTGGCGCGGGAGCAGACAATGTCCGCATCTGAAGAGGGGTGAACAAGGGGCCCGAAACGTATCACTCAGACTTACAGTACACAGGCGCTGGGATAGAAACAGATCTCGTCGAGCGAGCGTAGACATGGCAGAGGGCGAACGAAAGAGACTGTAACGCATCCGCGCTGGAAACGAACCGTAAGCACGACGAACAACAATACAAGGATGAGACCCTCACGAGAAGTTATTTTCCTGTTATCCGGGAAGGGTCAGAAAGGGAGAGATGTGGAATGAGAGAGCACGTTACATCGTAAAGAACCTTGACATTCATATGAGCGAGCAGAAATTTTACGAGGTGAAGTATAACTTACCGAGTAATGAGCAGGGCGACTGGTTCCAAGAAGTCCACCATGAGCTTGAAGGTAGAAATCAAACTCGACAGGGTGGGCTACTTCACGATCGACGACAGTCCCAGCCGGACAGTTCCCGGAGCGATCAGCATCGCGTTGGTCCTGGGGGAAGAAACGGACGTGGTGACGCTTCCCTACGACAATGACAGTGATCTTCGGGTTGATGTTCAACTCCTCACAAGCCTCTGGAAAGCAAAACACGTTAACTTCCTAACGGTGATGCGTGGGTTCCATGACCCACTCTTCAAACGGCCCAACTCTGAGACGGCGTTAACATGAGCACACGAGACAGTAGTATAAGGAACGGCGCACCTTGGTCTAGAACTTGAGGGAATTGACCCTCAGAGACACCGTCTAGAGCCAGGAATTAGTCGCAGTAGCATGACATCATAAAAAGTTGTAGCCCACCTCTATAAAAAATGATTCTCTTCGGAGCCGAATTGGCAGGTCCCTTTTGCTCAACCTTCTCCCTGTAAGACATATACATAGAGAGGATATGCTGATCATCATGCGTTAGACCAACAACCATGAATGATGGGACAGGACGAACGCGCCTTAGCCATCGGCTGGAGGTCGTCAATCATTTCTTGTCGGGAAGTTTGAACGCGCGAATCGGCGATATACTTGGCATTGTTCGAGTCGACATTGCCTACAAGGGCAGTGAATGAAGGTCGTCCTTCAGAACCTGGAGCAGGATGAATAACATCCGCGCCTGTGAAACACCAGATTGTCAAGGAGGGTCGATGACCAAGATAGAAGAATAAATCGCACCCATGACGATTGTGGGGTTGTGGGGATCCGTGAGGGGGGACACAGAAGCTGGGTCGGGAATCATGTTGATACCACCCAACTTGACATTAATCCTAGGCAACGAACTTGAGTGGGATCTCCACACAATCGAACACAAGCCGACCTACTTGAGACAAACGTTCGCATAATACTGTGGTTTCGCTCGGTAACACTTGGATGACTTGAGGCATTGAGTGGCGACACCCATCTAGTGGAAAGTATGTCAACACAAGCACTAGATGCCGAGTGCGAGCGTACCGTGACATCACCAAAGCTAAAACGAGGGTTTTAGGTGAGATGAACTATATGGCAGGCACGAGAAGAATACTGACTGTTTGACTGCCGTATAGATATCGCTACCTCCATCTGGAAGGACGACAACGATTAAAGTGGGTGGGCTGCCGAAGCGCTGTGCAACTTCAGCACCAGCTGACCTCAGTTGCTATTCAAGCATATTAAGCGTTTGCACTGATACACGACAAGGGTTGAGTTGATAAGTTACCTCAGAAATACGGCCTTGGCCATTCTCCCACTTGATAATGGGTCTCTCGTCGTTGACTTTGATGCCTGCGCATCCAACATGACACAATGGACGGAGATGCCGGAGGTGGACGACTTACCAACTTCACGACAACTAGAGATCAAGCCAGTTACCATATCTTTGGCCGCTTGTTCGTTGAACCGCCGAATTTGCTCGTAAACCACGATGACCCATCGTTCAATTACGACGGGCTTGACGAAGCGCTTGTCGACCCTGGGCAACGTTAGTCCCCTATAGTAAAGGAGGAGGATTAAACGTACATGTTCCAAGCACCGTTGCTGGGAGTCTATTCATCGTCAGAAACAAGTGCAAAATCTCAAGACGCGTACTCACAATGGTCGCTTGTTTGCTCCCTGCACCATATCGAAGCTTTGGGGGAGGCAATACACGAGCTTGCATACGAAGGGGCCCTTGCGCAGAGTCTACGGACATTCCAAATTGCCGGATATATTCTGATTGCCCATAGTCAAGCACCTAAGAAATGTCAGCGAGGAAGAGAAGTAAACAATCCGAGTATCTTACAGAGAGACCGAGCTTAATGCTCTGCAAACGATCCGCGGGCTTCTTGGTAGCGAAGTCCAAAACGCGCTTGGTCTGTTCGGGAGGAACTTGCTTTCTCATGATTTGACCAGGGGGAACATCACACAATTCCAAAGGTATCAACGCGCCTGAGCCGACCTAGACAACTGGATCAGCGCGAACTCTTTAATTGACGGTACGTAAATGTTACCTCTACACAAATTACATCCGGGTGCTTGAGGGGTCGATTTTGGTTCTGGTGGAAATAATCGGCAACGCTCATCGAGGCACCATCGCGCATGGTGAACTTGATATCTTTGGCGCCAGCCGTGCTGAGCTTCTTGACAACACGGGGAGTCTCCTTCTTCGTACCGCTAGCGTCGACTTGAATGGTGGTGATACGGATGCCAGTAATGAAGCGTTGGAGACGGAGGCGTTCTCGGTCTGGGAAACCGCGTCGGGGAGCAAGGATGTTTGGGTCAGTTCGACCGATGTATTCAAGGCAAAGGTTGAGGAGAGGGCCACTCTTGTACATAGTCCCCGTGGAGATATCAACGTTGATTAGCATTTTGTTGATACCGGGACGGACAGATTGGAAGTATCCACGCCAGAGTTCAAGGCCGGAACCAATGTCTTGTACTTCTCTATTAGTGAAGAAAGAGCGAACGTTGAACGGATATTTCATGGTGGGCTCCATCCTGATGACGACATTCAAGGCCTAAGAAAGGACATTATGTGTTAGATATAGCCTTGTTAGCATCATGTATAACGCACGGTGATCGCTGTAAGAACGGAAGGGTCATGAGATTGAGCCCCTTGTATGAAACGTCGTAAAACTCTGGAGATGACGCATAGTAAGAAACGGTTGAGCTCAAAGGGTGAAAAGGGATACGTACTCGGGGTTGATATGGGCAACCAAAGTGAGGCGTATTTTGTATACACGAGGGGTGCGGCCCGTAGCTGCTCGAGGGTCCTCAAGGCTAACATCGAACTAACGCCCAATATTTGAGCTGACGGAATAACGTTGAAGAGGCGAAATGTTTACCTCCTGCGATCCGGTGTCTCCAAAAGGGAGTTCTCGGGCAATAAACATGTTCTTCCTGCCATCGTACACTACGCGACGGCATTCAGTTTTAATTCATATAATGGACACAGCCATGAATTGTGAAAGTTTACCTCCACGGGGAGTGAAGATTTGTGGAGCTGTGACGGTCTGGAGACGCGTGATCAGATCCATGTTCAAACGAGCGGGGAGAGTCTTCTCGGAGGGCGAAATGACTTGAAGGGGAAGTCAGGAGAAAATATTAGAAGAGACGCGATCGTGATCAACCTACCGACTACATGAAAATTAATGAGTCGATGAGGTAGCACTGAGTAAAGAAAAACTAACCATCGTAGTGATAAATGAGGCCGTCAGGAATTGTAGCGACAAAGGAGTTTACGAAGATCGGGATAGGGCGACCACTGGTGCCGAAATCTGGTCTGCGGACACCCACGGTCTGAATGTGCGCACCGACGACGGGTGCGCCGATTTGAGTAGGACCAGCACCGCGACCGCGTGCAGGGCCACCGCGTCCGCGACCTCTAGACGTACCGCGACCTCGTGAAGCCATATCTTAGGTTTTATAACTTTTACGATAAGAAATTGTATGTGGGGGCAGTCTGGGAGGTGAGGGAAAGGAAGGAAGATGGTGGTCGAGAGGAAAGAACGAAGATGTGACGAGTCGCTCATCTTTTGGCAGTGGGGGAATTAGAACAGCTCAAGGCGGGCACAACCCCAATGTCATGTGACGACAATGAGGCCCTTTCGCAATGTTGCATGGGCGCTTAGAGAGGGAAGCTTCCCCCTCACCCCCCGAAGTCCCTGCACCCTGGCAGCGACTCACCCACCAGCCTTATCGATGCTAGTGCTTAAATTAGTATTAGTATGGTGGTGACTCACCACACTGCCTAGTCGACATTGTTATTGTCTTGTGCGAAACACGGTGACCTCAGACTTGCTTTATGCACCAATGACCTCGGAGTAGGATGCTATGTAGGCATTTCACACCGAAGATCGTTGACCATCATTTCTACCTAGGAAAGGAAAAATTTGCGCGCGTAGATGGACGCGTCTGCTGGGGGATCGCGTCAGGGAGCTGCACCTCTGGTCGTCCATGCGGACCACTGCAGGATGCATTGAGATGAATACCTGGTACTACCGTGTACGCTCGTTCAGCATGAGGCAGCGCTTAAACTGGATGTTGCAGCGTCCTCAATCGCAGCTGGGATACAGCTTCTGACTTGACTTCCACACATTTCGGCCCAATTCGATCACCGTTCCCTGCCATAATGCCTCGAGTTACTCTTACTCTTCTTTAAAAGCACAAGTCACCTAAGCTCGAACTTTGCATCGACAGGAACCTCTCTCAGAAGCCCCATCACCTAGTTCTTCGTTTCTTCTGCACGCTTAACCATGATCCACCGAAAACCCGTCCCTCTCTACATTCCTTCTCCAAACTCTCCCGTTCCTCCAATGACCTTCTCCCCGGTCCACCACCAAGAGCAAGAAGAGCAAGTTGAAGTACACGATGAGGATTATCCACCACCTGTTCGTGTGTTTGCTCAATTACCTTGCTCTTCTTAGATCGTCCTAACCTTATTGAACGTGTAGCTTCCAGAGGGATGGGATACAATCATGCAAGATGCCATGGAAGCCAGTCTTGACACCGTTCACATCAAGCGACGACTCACCAGACCTCCCGGGATCGCTCCTACGCCTTCTCTCGTCCATTCGCGGCAGGTACGCTTCTGTTTCCGTATTCTTATTACGTCTAAGCTCATATATGGCAGTCTGTTTCCAACAGTGTGCCGAATCCCGCTTTCGCGCCGCCCTTGCCTCGGACCCGTACCCCATCGCGTTCTCGAAAGCCTCACGAGGTATTTCGTCTGGTTTCTCTCCGACGCCTTCTGTACTGACCTTTTCTTAGCAGTATCGTCCTCCTACGCCGCCCAGGGCCAGCCCCCGTCATGCTTACGAAGACCGGAGGAGAGCATCTACTAATGTTCATATAAATCCCGATACGGTATGTTAGTTTGCCCTCTTTTCCGACCAGCGATTGATCACCCCTTGCAGACCTATCCGACACATCCCTCAAACACATCTGGATACCCTCGGGTTCGAGGTACATCCTTGAACTCGTCCAACTCGACATTAACTGCCATCCCACCCATTGGCCGATATGACATTGAAGCAAGTCCTCGATACATCGTCCACGAGGTGCAATTCGATGGGTTAGGTAACCCACCGTTGAAAATGTCTAAATCGGATACAAAGCACCCCCATCAGCCTCACCAAATCCATCCTGGTCAACATAGGGGTGGCGGCCTCTGGCAACGAATCGACGCTCTTGGCTCTGTTTGCAAAGTGCGACTTCGGAGGCTGGGTACCGTTGTGTCCACGCTGTCTGCGAAACGTTAAATAAATGTACATATATATATATATCTCTCAATCTCGCACATATCTAGGCATACGTACATGGATACTCACAATAGGTGTAGCAATAGCACGGTTGGGTTGGAGCCCTCTGAGAGGGAGCCAGGGGTAGTAAATTATTTCTTGTACAAGCATTTGTAAATAATTGCCAAATTCGCCACACCTCCTTCGAGCACTGTCATGATCCACAAAAGTGTCGCCAGCTCGTCATAGCCCGAATCCGTCTACCCGCACGTCCCATTCCCCCATGAAAACTCTGAGAGGCTGTCTCTCACTCTGAATAACCTAGCTTTCCGCAAAAACGCTTATTTTTTTCGTGGCTGGCCTCACATCATAGACTTTTCTTATCGTTACGCCAATAATACCAACTACCATGGCTCCTCAGGACACGACCTCAAGCACACCGTATACCCCAAGCGGCAGGGAAATCTTCGAAGCATGCTTCTCTGGCGCCCAATATCCACCCTGTATACCCCGTCTCCGATCAGATCCAATACCTCAGTACCACCCACTACCACATAGCCTGTCAGAATTCCGCTCAGAAGAAGGTAGAACATATAGAAAGCACCGACTTATGGCTATGTACAAGCGACTCGACGACAGGGGACTTTTCTCACGGGTTGAGTTTACTTCCTGGGTTAAAACTGGCATGAAGTATGCTGTAAATTCATGAAACTGAACTTCAAGGGATTCTGATAGGTCCGTAGCGCTCATCCCTTTTTCATTGGCGGACAGACCAGCAGCATGCCGGCCTGCCCGTGTCGCTATCTAAGTACATGGGTGTGTAGACTACGAGACTAGACTAGACTAGACTAGGTGTGAGGGCATGAGAAGGAGGAGGGGCGGTGAGTACCACCAGCATAACGGAGGGAAGGGGAATGGATGCGAGACAACCACCCAAATGCCCTCCTTATGTACACCTAGCCACGTCAGTACCAAGCCTTCGCGCACAGACCTCGACTCAATTTTCGCTCCTTCACTCAAGTCACACTCGCTTCCGTGTCTTGACTCCGCGCCTCGACTCTCAACAGCAAGGTGTTATCTCCGTGAAAATAATTTTCATTGGCTACTACGTAAATCATACACAGCTTGTCCCGAACAATCTACGAAAATCTCAAGTCCCGAAGCACTAGCAAATTCCCTTGTATCGCCCGAATCACCGAAAACAACAAGACTCTACGAAAAGGTCGAGTCCATTGAGTTCATGTATTCAGCATAGTTCTAGTAAGTTCTCCCGGACTACACTCCGTATTTCAGAGTTGGAGTTGGACGTGCAGAGACTTGAAGGCCAGAATACTCCGGAGGCGTCGGAACTTGACACGCAGAGGGGACTGGAATGCTTCGAGATGAAGGAGATTCAGAGGAGAGTCGGAGTGAAATGGCCACGTCGTTCCAAGCCAAATTCTGTAAAGACAATGTTAGTAGCAAACCAGAACTCCCACCAACAAATCTGTATATACATCGTTCATCGAGGGAAGACCAAGCCTCGGGAGCGCCAGATCGTGTCGTTCCAGGTATACATTGGTTCAATGTCGGGGGGCCAGGAAACAAGTCTGGCAAAGGGGAGAGCTTTGAAGACCGGGAGAGCGATAAAATGGCGTCGATTCGTATGTACATTGTTTGTTGAGGTCAAGGAAGCGGAGGGCGGCCAAAGGGCAGTAAAATGACGCCGATTCGCACATAGATCATTTGTTTGGGGTGCTGAAACAAGTCTTGAAGGCGGAGGAGGAGGTCGGGAGGGACAAAATGGCGTTGATTCATATATACATCACTCTTCCGTGAATGTACCAGCCGAAAAACGTGAAGGAGGCGTCGAACGGTCGTGACATCGATAAAATGGCGAATTTCTGTACATATATTGCGTGTCAGACAAAGAAAATGAGGAAACATACCGAGAACATACCATCAATTCACCAACATCCTGCTCCCCGGCCTCCGAAAGTGACGAAACGAGACCGTTGGGTTGTACCAAAGCAAGGTCTTTGCGGGACCGATAAAATGGCGCATTTCTATACATACATCATCAGTTAGCGTCAGCGGAGACTGAACAAACAAGGAACATACGTGGTGCCCATGGGAACGCCGATTTCGTACCCTTCGAGCGCAGGAGATACTGATAAAATGAGCAATTTCTATACATACATTGCTCATCAGCCATGGACAAAACGGAGGGGACTGTCATGCTTACCTGCCGACTTTGCGCGTTCAACGTTCAGTCTCCAAGGGGACCGATAAAATGGAGCATTTCTGTATAGACATTGCTCATCAGCACGACTCAAAGTAGCAGAAGTGAGCTACTTACCTGCCAAGAGTACGGGGCACATGTGCTTTGTTGCGGAGATCGCGCTGAAAAGCGAGAGGCGAAGGGAGAGCAAGGGGTCTGCACGAACCAAAAATGAGAGGGTGCGCAATGAAAAGAAAAAAACGGACTCACAAAAGTACAGCGCCGAGTTAAATACATCCCAGCAAAGATGGAATCGGCATCATCGTACCGTGGTAGACAGGGTAGGCTTGAGCGGCGAAACGCTGGTGGTGGTGAGGAGGAAGGGAAGAAGTTCAGAGTCCGATCGTCGAAGCGCCGCCAAGTCCATCAGGGGCTCGAGACTCAGGGCTTGCCAAAACTCCAAGTCCTCCTACATTGTGTCGATTCCACTATTTTTTGCGCAAGAGTAAGCTGCTATAGACGTAGACGCATGAGTCTGACTGACAATGGGAGCGCGAGTGGCGGAATTTCGACCGCGCGAAGAAATTTTGTGCAAGTCGGACGTCTCCTTTCTCTCTCCTATTCCTCCTTCTCCTCCTCGTTCTTCGTCAAAACCACCCTCCACAACGTTCAGCACATGCACCAGCTGCATAAATAGACGCCCGTAGTATACCTCAGACGTGGTCCAGTCGAAGGATGCCAGCGCAACTCGACCAGGGACAACGGCAATTCATTCATTGCAACCCTCTCCTCCTCGTACTGTTCGCCCCGTTCTCTCGTTTCCAGCGGCCACTTGGCCCACTAGTGTGTGGGTCCCTCGGTGCTAGGACCCTTCGCTTAGCTCTTAGCCGATGTCTCGCCCTTGCACAAATTTTTTGCGGCCTCTAGAATCCCATCTATTCGGAAAAGCATGATAACGCACTCAACCCCGTCTCCCTATAAATACCCAGNTCAGTTTTCTCTCAAACTCATCATCAGCTTCCACATTCTCTCCTCTCCTCTCCTCCTCTCCTCTCCTCCTCTACATCTCGCTCCCTCTTCCTCTCTTCCTCTCTTGAACTCAGACAATCTCGGGACTGTTGTCAATGTCATGCTCAAGTCCTCACTAGTAAGTGTTTACTTTGATAATGATGTCTATTATCTCTTTACTGATATCGAGCTTTATGATTTATCTCTAGTGTACTTATTCCCAAGCACGTCAATATTCGCTACGCCGACAACATTCATTAACATTGACTTCAAGCCATCACAACGACTACAATAAGTAAAGGTCACTAGCCGCATCTCTAGTCGTCGTCTCCGATGTGATCACGGGTGAGTTTCTAATTTTACCAAAATTTTACTCTTCACAATTTTTACTGATGCTCCGCACACTTTAATAGCTTGAACACCAAGTCGAGCATTGCTGACTCACTGGTAAATAACTATTTTCACCGAGTCTTCGGCTTCTACTGACCTCAAGTTCAATAGTCAATTTCGTCTATGACCGCCTTCGTAGTAAGTCTTCCACCTTTCTTATTGAACTTTGATTCACTTATTGACTGTTTTCTCATTTTTGGGTACTTCAAGTCGCGGCGTGTATACATTGAATCTTGATGGTAAGTACGGTTACAGGTCCCATTTCAATAAAGGTTTATTCATTGCTGATCTCGTACTGCCGACTCCAGGAACTTGGGTGCTCGTCGTCGTCGTTGCCAGCGACGAGGAGAGTGTCGGCGTCGTGGACAATGGCTAGGCCAGGGGACATGTATGTAATCGTGTCTGGCTTCTCCATTGTCCTTAAGCGAGCCGACCGATCGAGGTAGACGTCACCGAAACATTCTTCACCTCGATCACACCATCACTGTTCCTGTGAGTAATTACATCATGATCCATTCGACACACTCACTCACTTGTCGTTTTCAAGGTAGCGGGGTTCTGGAGTACGCCTACTCATCCCCATCTGCCTAGATAGTTACTGAAATAGGAAATCAGACATTTCGGTGAGTAATTACTCTTTGTACATCGGCGCGCGCACTTACTTTTTGGTTACAGTAATTCTCGGGGACCTCACCAACGGCCTCGAATACACTTACCCATCCCCGTCTGCCTACACCTCGACCCTAGGCATGGAAATCAGTCAGGTACGCCATGTCTTCCTTCCCAATTTGGTTTACGAACTCACCGCGATCTCTTGTTTCTCCCCACTCCCCTAGAATCTTTGATTCCACTCTCGGCGACTAGAAATGCTGTAGACCAGAAAGGTGAGCCGTCCATCTGTCTTACCTAAAGTCCCAAAGGAGTTGACATGGATACTCCCAGTGGATTGTGACGATATCCGATGCTTACCCCAAATCCCAACTTCTCACTTGTTGCCTGAGCCCGGGAAACCTCACCAACGACCTCGAGTATACCTACTCATCCCCATCTGCCTACACCTCGACCCTAGGCATAGGTAAGCACGCTTAGTTCCCTCCCAAAATGGTGTACTAACCGCGATCACTTGTTTGCCCCCACCCCAACAGAATCCCTTCTTCCTTCCCCGCAACACATCGGAGCGGCTAGAAACGTTCGAGACCTAAAGGGTAAGCCACACGGACATCGTACCTGAGATCTACGAAGCGCTGACATCAGTACTCAGGCGTTCCGTGATGAAAAACTCGAGTTGACCCGAAAAAACACGAACCCTTGAATTACTCACAGAAGACGATACGATGCTCGAAGGTGTTAGTATCCCCGGCATGGTACGTCCCTGAGTAGCCTTTGACATCGTTTGCGAAAGCTGACATTGAGTACTTCATGTAGGAATGTGGTTTCTCATCCTTGCAGCGGGATCGTCGATATCTCCATGGGAACTCCATGCGGCGCATTGCGAGTGGGTATACCTGAGAGGTACGTGCTATTAGTATCTTCACCCAAGTTTACTAGAGACTGACTGTGATCTTGATTGTTCTAAGACGGATTTTGTCCGAGGTCGATCAGAAAATTCTGAATTCTAAATCTGTTTCGAGATATTGACGGACAGCGTTGATGTCCCCGTGTTACGACACTATTGACGCGTCCAGGACCAAGTTTACGAAGCGTTGGTATTCGTTTTCAAGGTTCTAGCCAGCACCTTCCCCATCGCGCCGAACCACTCCCCGTGCTTGAACCCACGTAATTATCGCTGTCTAACCGATCGATCGGTCAAATGGCACTATGAGTGAGTCATCACATCATGTTCCAACACCGATCCACTCACTTATTTCCAGTATATCTGTTCACCCACCACCCAGGTGAAATCCTTGATTTCCTCCACCCAAACTTTGAAGGGTCAATCCAAGCCGCCGGCGAAACGAAGCGTGAGTAGTATCCATTCATTTATTGATGTGTCATTGAGCTGACCGTTGCTTTGCTAGTCCGGGCACAGAAGACTTTGTGTGCACGCGACGTAGATTCGTGATTTTCCCATCCGCCACGAATCTACGCCGTACGATCGTTGTCATTCCGTGTTGGTAGGATGTTGGAGATGCCTTGACCGAGTTTTGGAGAGGGCTGGACAAGATCTCGAAATTCGGGCCATGGACCACCTCCTCGCGCCGACTTGACCAAACGAGCGGATACGCCGTGATTACGGCTGGGGACATGATCCTTGGTTGTCCCTGAGTCAAAGGTAAGCTTCTATAGCAAGGTTCATTGAGTACTCACTTACCTATCTTCGCATCTTCGCATTTTCCCTCTCTAGCACAGATATCCATGTTCCTCTTCGGAATCTTGATGAATCCGCTTGGTTCTTGTGTTCCCTTGATGGTACGTCACCTATACATCTTTGTATATCGTTCCTGAGTTGCTGACTTTGAGCTTACAGATATTATCCGGCACTCACCTCCCCCCACGCCCGAAAATCTTGATTCACCAACGAACGCCGATACGCTCGCCGAATCCAACTAGCCACCCGAGGCCGTAGGGTATTGGCGCACCTACGACCGAGTTTCCGAGAGGCTAGTTGAAGATTTGACTTTTTCGACCCGTAGGCCGTCTTCATGGACCGAAATTACAAAGCCCCGGAAACGCGTCAGAGACGCCGTAGGAACGATGTGCCATCTATACTCATGATATGTAAGTGGTTTTGTGAGTCTGACATGGGGTATTCACGCACCTAGATTGACTTTTGACTTTTTGATGTCCTCCYCCCCCTCAGGTCACTCCGTGCCCGATACCTCGATAACGATGTTGCAGGGTCGGAAGCGAACGATATACCCTTGAAGGTATGTTGTTCGTACATGTTTTGCGATACGCCCGGAGCCCTGACATTGGTTTTTCAGATTTCATTCATGACCTACACCCGGGATGAAGGTCATCGAAAACTCCCTAGGGCTCGAAGATATCAATGGAAAAAGATGTATTGGGGGTATATAAAACATGGGTGAGTAGTATTAATCATGCTAGAGGGCTTCTAGTCTCGTATAAACACAAATTGAAACTTACCAACCCCCCTCCCAGCCAACAAAGATCCTAACAAATCTCATCCGCAACGCAACGCCCTCGTCCAGCGACGACATTCCCATGCTCGTGCATGTCCAGGCTACCTATGGCCGAGTTTGCGAAAGGGTGGCTTGAGTATCGACTGAGTCGTCTTGAATTCGGCTTTGATGACGAAATTTGAATAAAGCTGATTTTCTTCGATTTTTCTTGGACAAGGAAGTGCTGGTTTCGTTCGCGAAGGTGAGTGAGTTGTTGCTGGACATGTTTAAGTTGTTCATGGAGGGTTCGTTCGGGTTCTAGATGTGTTGTGGAGGATGGAGGTTGAGGCGGTCGGCGGGGAGGGAGATGGATGGTTGCACCTTGGATGTGACTTGGATCGTGCCGTAGGAGGACTGCGAAGGGTCTATAGACATGTGTGAGTGGTCTTGATCATGGCAAACGCCATCTAGGCTCGTATAAACGCAAACTTACCAATCTCTGCCAGGCAACAAAGATTCCTCCATACCTCATCCGCAACGTAAAGCAGCCGTCCAGCGACGATACGCCCATGTTCGTACGTGCGCAGGCCATCTTGTCCCAAGTTTGCGAAAGGCTGGAGTTGATATTCATCGAGTCGTTCGTGATTTTGTGTCGAGCGAGAAAACTTTTTTTTTCTTCAAAATTTCGATTTTCGGGAGGGGTCGGTAAGTGATCTATGTTGATTTTGATTTTCGTCGAGTGTTGAATGTGTTTGTAGAGATGATTGATCACGAAGAAGAAGGGGTTGTTTCGACTCGGAGAAGGTGCGGGGAATGAGCCGAAGTCGGTGCGCAAGGGATAAGCACTTTTTCCGAGGGCGGAGGGCGTTGTTGGTGGCGAGGGAGATGAAGGGAGGGAGGGGTCCACCTCGGAGAAGGTGGTGGAAGAGTGAGAGATGGGCTGTGCGGAGTGGTTGAAAGAGCTGAGCTAGATGCAGGGTAAGCTATCTCCAGCCACGAAGAAACATGTATGGTACTCACAGTATGCCAATATAAGTCTCATGGTTGTCTTATCTCCTTACGAAGGCTGAGCGCGGGTGGGCTTGAACAGGACTTGAGCGGAGGGAAGTTGAGGGGGTAGGCACGACTAGCAGGGAGTTTGAAGGAGGGGATGGATGCGAGGGGAGGTGATGATGGTGGTGGAGGAGGTGGTCAAAGATGGTGGATGGAAGGCTGCTTGGTCGAGCCGCATACAGGGATGAATGGACACAAGACGGGCATTGTCGAGGATGAAGGGGGGAAAGAAGGATACTGGGAGTTGCCTAATCGGGAATTTGGAGGGGCGACCTCTAGATGTACCGCGACCTCGTGAAGCCAACTGTTGCGATGATGTGCATGCGGGGGAGTTCTGGGGGAAAGAAGGAAGATGGTGGTCGAGAGGAAAGAAGGAAGATGTGACGAGTCGCTCATCTTTTGGCAGTGGGGGAATTAGAACAACTCAAGGCGGGCCAACCCCGTGACGAGAATGAGAAGTTGCACGGGCGCTTAGGAAGGGAAGCTTCCCCCTCACCCCCGAAGTCCCTGCACCCTGGCAGCGACTCACCCACCAGCCTTATCGATGCTAGTGCTTAAATTAGTATTAGTATGGTGGTGACTCACCACACTGCCTAGTCGACATTGTTATTGTCTTGTGCGAAACACGGTGACCTCAGACTTGCTTTATGCACCAATGACCTCGGAGTAGGATGCTATGTAGGCATTTCACACCGAAGATCGTCGACCATCGTTTCTACCTAGGAAAGGAAAAATTCGCGCGCGTAGCTGGCCGCGTCTATTGGGTTCGCGTCAGGGAGCTGCACCTCTGGTCGTCCATGCGGACCACTGCAGGATGCATTGAGATGAATCACTGGTACCGTGTACGCTCGTTCAGCATGAGGCAGCGCTTACGGTAAGCCGGATTTCAGTTGCGGCTGGATACAGCTTCTGACTTGGTTTCCACACATTTCGGTCCAACTCGATCACCGTTCCCTGCCATAATGCAAGCCTCGCCTACCTCTTCTTTAAATAAAGCCCAAGTCACCCAAGCTCGAACTTTGCATCAACAGGAACCTCTCTCAGAAGCCCATCACCTAGTTCTTCTGCACGCTTAATCATGATTCACCGAAAACCCGTCCCTCTCTACATTCCTTCTCCAAACTCTCCCGTTCCTCCAATGACCTTCTCCCCGGTCCACCAAGAGCCAGAAGAACAAGTCGGGACACACGATGAGGACTATCCACCACCTGTTCGTGTGTTTCCTCAATTGTCTTGCTCTTCTTGGATCGTCCTAACCTTATTGAACGTGTAGCTTCCAGAGGGATGGGATATAATCATGCAAGATGCCATGGAAGCCAGTCTTGACACCGTTCACATCAAGCGACGACTCACCAGACCTCCCGGGATCGCTCCTCCGCCTTCTCTCGTGCAGGTACGCTTCTGTTTCCGTATTCTTATTACGTTTGAACTCATATATGGCAGTCTGTATACAACAGTGTGCCGAATCCCGCTTTCGCGCCGCCCTTGCCTCGGACCCGTACCCCATCGCGTTCTCGAAAGCCTCACGAGGTATTTCGTCGGGTTTCTCTCCGACGCCTTCCGTTCTGACCTTTTCTTAGCAGTATCGTCCCCCCACACCACCCAGAGCAAGCCCCCGGCATGCTTACGAAGACCGGAGGAGAGCATCTACTAATGTTCATATAAATCCCGATGCGGTATGTTGGTTTGCCCTCTTTTCCGACCAGCGATTGATCACCTCTTGCAGACCTATCCGACACATCCCTCAAACACATCTGGATACCCTCGGGTTCGAGGTACATCCTTGAACTCGTCCAACTCGACATTAAACGCCATCCCACCCATTGGCCGATATGACATTGACGCAAGTCCACGATATATTGTCCACGAGGTGCAATTCGATGGTTTAGGTAACCCACCGTTGAAATTGTCTAAATCGGATACAAAGCACCCCCATCAGCCTCACCAACTCCATCCTGGTCAACATGGGGGTGGCGGCCTGTGGCAACGAATCGACGCTCTTGGCTCTGTTTGCAAAGTGCGACTTCGGAGGCTGGGTACCGTTGTGTCCACGCTGTCTGCGAAACGTTAAATAAATGTACATATATATATATATCTCAATCTCGCACATATCTAGGCATACGTACATGGATACTCACAATAGGTGTAGCAATAGCGGAGCCCTCTGAGAGGGAGCCAGGGGTAGTAAATTATTTCTTGTACAAGCATTTGTAAATAATTGCCAAATTCGCCACACCTCCTTCGAGCACTGTCATGATCCACAAAAGTGTCGCCAGCTCGTCATAGCCCGAATCCGTCTACCCGCACGTCCCATTCCCCCATGAAAACTCTGAGAGGCTGTCTCTCACTCTGAATAACCTAGCTTTCCGCAAAAACGCTTATTTTCGTGGCTGGCCTCACATCATAGACTTTTCTTATCGTTACGCCAATAATACCAACTACCATGGCTCCTCAGGACACGAACTCAAGCACACCGTATACCCCAAGCGGCAGGGAAATCTTCGAAGCATGCTTCTCTGGCGCCCAATATCCACCCTGTATACCCCGTCTCCGATCAGATCCAATACCTCAGTACCACCCACTACCACATAGCCTGTCAGAATTCCGCTCAGAAGAAGGTAGAACATATAGAAAGCACCGACTTATGGCTATGTACAAGCACCTGCACCGCTACTCTCGTCACGATCACCACACCCAGGCAGACGCAGCGAAAGCTTGGTTGAATGACAATGTCACTATCACTCCGGAACGCGCAACGGAGTTGGAGGCGTTCTATGAGTCCGAGTTAATTGGCGTCTGCGGCGGTGGAGAGCTACGGTGGAAGGTGTTCAAAGAGTATGCTTTGGCTAAGGAAGCAGGTGAGTCGGTTGACGCGGAGGCTTTTCATTCATCCAAACTCATGTTGCCGGTTCTGCGTAGAGCTGTGGTCTATCTTTCATGACGAACTGGATCTCGATGGGAACGGTCACCTTGACTCACAGGAACTCGATGTCGCGCTCCGAAAAGCTGGTGAGTCCACTGGCTTGCCGGAGATGGTATACGTGACGCAGTATTGTTTGCAGGGATTGATCTTTCTCCTGCGACATTGGCGGACTTCATGGCGTCTCTGGCTTCTTCACCACATTCACATGCCGTCACGTTCAGTGAATTCCGCGATTTTCTGTTGTTACTGCCTCGTAAGGTGTCTGCAGCCGAGATCTACAAATATTATGAAGTGAAGCGATACATGGGAGATGATGGAAAGGGTGCGGCTCGTGTAACCATGGAAGGTAAGCGAAGCCTGTACCTCTGTTGCTATTTCGTTTACTCATTGTGGATCCCTGCAAGGCGATGTAAGTTTAAGCGCAGAGGATAAGCCACCAGATATTCGATACTCTCGAACTCCACCTCTTTCCCATGTGCCCGTTCCTGCCACTGAAACACTTGACGACGAGGATGAGGATCTGTTTGAAGACGAAGAGGAAGAAGCACAACAATGGTTAGAAGGGCACACGGCGTTGAAGTTTCTTCTCGCGGGAGGCATCGCTGGTGCCGGTGAGCCAATCACCTCTGCCCCGCGACCGCCACGACTGAATCTTTCAATAGTGTCTCGGACATGCACTGCGCCCTTCGATCGATTGAAGGTTTTTCTCATTACCCGGCCACCAGACCTCCTGGGCGGGGCAACTTCTTCGCAAACCAAGATAGGAGGTATCAAGGTTATTGGTAGCGCTGTCGCTCGGATATACGCAGAAGGCGGTATCCTCGCATTCTGGGTTGGAAATGGCCTTTCGGTAGCAAAGATTTTCCCCGAGTCAGCGATCAAGTTCTTTGCCTACGAGTCATCTGTATGTAACTCATTGCGTACGATGTCTTTCATCGGCTTGAGTTTTAGCGATTGTAGAAAAGGGCATTCGCGAAATACTGGGACGGCGTAAACGATCCTCGTGAGATCAGCGGCGTCAGTCGCTTTCTATCTGGTGGTATTGGCGGCATTAGCAGTCAGCTAAGTGCGTGCTTGTCGCTAGGCGTTTCATCTCGCGCAGATATGCTTACTATTGATCTCTTAAGGTATCTATCCTATCGAAACGCTGAAGGTACTCAAAGTCTAATCAGTCTCAGTTACACACTCTAAATATGTTCTAGACGCAAATGATGAGCAATACTGGGGAGCAAAAGCGGACATTGGCTCAAGCCTGCCGGCATCTCTGGAGCCTAGGAGGTGTCCGAGCTTATTATCGTGGGCTCACCGTAAGCACGCTCATCGATCTGGTCTTTCGGTCCACTTACGCTTGTTGCATCCTTCTCTACGCCCCAAAGATCGGACTCGTCGGTGTGTTTCCGTACGTGTTCTCACTCAGGATTCTTGATTTGAACCCTAATAACTTCACTTCATACGGTCATCTGACTGCCGCCTCCTTTCCTTTGTGGATGCCTCCCGCTTTAATACCCCCATTTCTGTCTGCCCTGTGTCGCATTACCGGCATGCAGGTATGCGGCCATTGATATGAGTACCTTCGAAGCCCTGAAATTGGCCTATCTACGATCGACTGGCAAAGATGAACCTGGGGTCATGGCCACCCTTGCCTTTGGCAGTCTCTCGGGCAGTGTTGGCGCTACTACGGTGTACCCGTTGAACCTCGTCCGAACGCGCTTGCAGGCGTCCGGGTCGTCAGGACATCCACAGCGGTACACAGGAGTGTTTGATGTAGCCATGAAGACTTGGGAACGAGACGGATGGAGAGGCTTCTACCGTGGACTGTTCCCTACGCTTGCCAAGGTGCGTGCTTGCCTGCCGTTCGATTCATACCTCCATCGCGCCTAGCCGTTTGGGCATCTGGCGTACACCCATTTCCAGTACATTGGAACGCTGGGTCATATGGTCTGTTGCCCAGCGCCCAGTTGTTCCCTCGCTTGTTCGAGCTGGTCAGACGGTACCTACCGCCTAAGTGTTGGGTGTTGGGTGGACGATCGAGACTACCCGCCACCGTCGCTTGTACGTCAAATTGGAAGCTGATTCCCCAAATTTCTTTGCACGTGTCCAGGTCGTCCCTGCTGTCTCGATATCTTACGTTGTCTACGAACAAAGTAAAAGGAGGTCCGTCTTCACCTCCCTTCTCTTCCCTCTGAGAACACACGTACTGACTTTGGTGGTGGTTTAATTACAACCTTAGCCTTGGTGTCTGAAACGCCCGTTCTGCATTGTGTTCTTCGTAATCTCGGATATATCCTAATCATCGCCAATCACCTAGACCTCATTCGTCGCTTTCCCCTCACCTCGTTGTTATTAGCTTGCTTGCTCATACGTACTTGTAGATAATATCCCATGCATGTATTGATTTATCTGATATCTTGAACAATTATTCTGGTTCTTTGGTTAACTACTCGTACCACACTGTAATTTTAAACTTTCGCGTGCTTCGAACGCTTCCTCGATGGCCGGTATGGTGGACTAAAAGTCTAAAAATACACCGAACGGGAGTCGAACCCGTGCCGCTTGCTTGGAAGGCAAGCATGATACCGTTTCACCATCGGTGTTGTTGATAATCGATAACCGCTGTCTCAACAACAAATATGTAGGCGTAGCCGCGTGGGTCTAAGAACTGGGAAGTAAATGTGCTTCTCGTCCAATGGGTCAATATTTTCGCGAACATCATCTATATTCACAATTTACCCTTGCGGTTAGAATGGAGACCTACAGCCGAGTACTAGTAGCTCCCAGCATTTCACGATTTCACTTTGAAAGATCGACTTGTTGATCTCCTTGGGGGTTACATCCTCCCTTTAGTCGGCGTACGCGGGAACAGCAACTTAGTTTTTACATCCATTAAGAAGTACTCAGGCTTCTCGCGCATTGTACTGGGTTCACGGGCAAAAATAATCTCTGTCCGGTGCTAACCTTCTGTGTCTTCTAAACATGAGAGGCAGGAGAGATAGAAGCAAGCATCCTATGAAGGGGTAAATAGTCGCACCAGCCCACAGCAAAGAGCCGGAATGGTATGGGACGAAGCGAGTCATCACTAGTACGCGCTTGTAGAAGCAGCACCCATGATCAAAACGGTAGTAGGGTGAGGATGATTCGGAAAGTCGGAGTTCCTCTCACCCAAAGCGTCAGTCAGTATGTTCTTGCCTCGTATTCCACACATAGGCATCCTACCTTCTTAAACGTTCATCGAAGTTCGGTTGAAGGAACCGACCCTGAAAAGCTGCAAACGTCTCCACATGGTTCACAGGTGCAAAGGTCACCAGGGCGACCCCTATGTTGCCGTTTCAACTTGGTTCTGAACCACCACCATCACAAGTTCCTCGACAACATTCACGACGGACACCCGAACCGTCTCTTCAGCTTGATGACCGAACTCAGGCTGTTTAAAAAGTTTCTCTTCTTGACTTACCGGGACTCACCTCTTGACCATCGTAGCATATGGCAAACGGCTTTCCTTATGGTCACGCTCACCATGTACCGTTTGCTCCTTGTCCCATGCTGTCCTTTCTCGGTCCTCTCGCGCAGGGTGCGCACTCTCCACACATGCTGATCGTGCTGATTCTTCCTTGTTTTTGGATCCGTGTGGGGTAACCCAGGCGCTCTCGTCTTCCCCACATGCTGCCAAATTTACCGCTCGAAGGGACGACCAAGAACACACAACAAAATGGGTAACCCGTGCGCCTGCACAAACTGTGCATACCATTCTCAAACTTCAAACGTTTCCTTTGGAAGTTTCTACGCTATGAAACGTCCGGCGACGTTTAGGCATGACGGATGGCCGCCGGTACGCATTGTACTACATTGTACATACCAACGAGTCACGATGGAGGTATAAAACCGCGCTATCTATAATCCACACAACCCCAAGATCCTTGCATCCCGCATTCAACGTTCCCTCCACACCATCCAAGTTACACGCAATGGTCGCCCTCTCCCAACTCTTCATCCTCGCCTCCTGCCTCGCCTCCACTTTCGCCGCTCCCCCCTCCCCCTTCCTCACCAAACGCGAGGCCTACGAAGATGTCGTTGAATACATGGACAAGATCAAAGCCCAAGTCGGTGCACTCGATGGAACGATTGCTGCGTTCCCTACCACGGGTGGGACACTCATTCAGGGACTTGTGAGTTGTGGTATACGAATGTGGGAGAGTGTTTATGGGAGACTTATGCGTATACGTATCCTTTAGGCCATCCATAACTCTGCTACTGAGTTGAGCTACCGCGTTGGTAACTGGACCGAGAAGACGACCGTAAGCACCCCTTCTCCACCCTCTTCCTCCCACCAAACTCATTCTCTCCTCTGCTCTTCCCCCTTCCCTTCTCCCTCCCCACCCCCTCCTTACACACAGGCCCTCGGCTCCTTCACATCCACCCAATGCCGCGAACAACTCGACAGCGTCATCAGCTTCCGCCCCCAAATCCAATCCTCCCTCATCGGCATCGTCGAAAAGAAAGCCCCCATCGCCGCCCTCCCCATCGGCGGAATCGTCAATCTCATCAAACTCGATTTGGGGATCTTGGATGCGAAGACGGGTGCGTTGGCGGATGCGATGATTGATGCTTGTCCGGTGAGTATACTATGTTCTCAATATGGATAATTATTTGGGGATTTTGAATGGTTTGGTTTTTTTTTGGTAGGAGGAGATGAAGGATGAACCGCGTGCGACGAAGGCTGTTATCGCTGAGGGGTTCGCTACCGCCCTCGCAGCCTACGCCTAAAAGGCTAAACACTTTCTTCTGCCTTACAACCTTCAACCTTTATCACTGCCTCTACACATAAACGGCAGTACTCAGGTTACTCAGGTTACTCAGACAGTCGAAACTGTATTTCATATCCCTTTATTCAATCATTGTCATAACCGCGCGTAAACGATGCATAGGATATAAAATGCACAAAATAAAAGGATACTGCGTGACTTGATGATGATGATAAACCGAATGATGAGATCTTGATAGAAGTCAGGTAGAAATCGAAAGATGAGATGAGAGACTGAGAAAAGATGAGAAAATATGGGTCGTAAAAATTGATGTGTTGTTGGTTGATGTTGATAATGATGTACTGGACGAACAGCATGTGTAGAGAGGTAGAGAGGTATTGAAAGTGAGAGAGAAACCATGCGGTAATATGGATTCTTGTATGCTACTGCGCTAAATAGATTGCAACGGTGATATGATGTTATGTTGGGGGGGGGGGGGGGGGNCGGCAAAACAGATAAAGCACGAATACGAAGTACAAAAAACAAAGTAGAAAGTATGTAATGCAAGCACAAAGATTACGGAGCATCGGGTAGTTGAAAAAAAGCAATTGGAAGCAACAACGAAGCGTCAAGCGCGAATACGTGGAAATGCGGGTAGTAGGAGGGAGGTGACGCGATGCGGATTGAAGGTAGTGGAGGTGGATGGAGGATTTGTACAGAGGTAGTGTTGGTGGGTGGTGGTAGATGGTTTGTGTACAATTCATTGTACAATTGGGATCGGGGGGGTTCGTTGATTGTGGGGGTATCAAAACGTTGGGGGGGATTAACTTGTGCTTGCATGATACATTCGTGGTTTCGTCGCCGTTCATGGCCATGATGACGCATGAAAGATGAATCGTACGCGTGTCCGGTGGTGACCTCATCATGATGATAGATGAGGATCACGACTCGAACCGATCCCCATCGGCCTTCTCCCGAACCAACACCGCCAACTGCCTCATCCTCTCCTCCCTCTCCCTCGCTCGCCGTCTATCCCCAGCCGTCAACTTCAAATGCTCTCTCCACTCTTTGATCCACGTCCACCTCGCCGAATCCCTTCCTTGTTCCCTTTCGGCACCACTAGTCTCGATGACACCAACACTAGGTGTAATAGACGGAGACGAAGACGTCACAGGCACCGAAGGAGGCCCAACAATACTCTTAAGCTTATCCTTCCCCAGAATCGGCGCTAGCGAGAGCACAGACAGGAACGCCAACTTGAAGATAATCTCCGGCGACAACAGCACAGACGAAACCGTCTGCGTCGACGGAGACGATGAGATGGCGAGGGTTTGCAAAAGGTCGCCGATCTAGAATTGACAATGATCGAGAACCGCGTCAGTAAAGGGTGTTTGAAAAGGGGATTTGAAAGGGCGATGACGTAAAAAAGAGATAAGAAAGGAATCCAGAACACTATAATTGGCAGGGCGATAACGTCATCTCGACAGGAGGCTCAATCGTTCGACAGGGCGATCGATTGTAAGAAACGCGGCACGGAAAACGTTGCAGAAATGAATGGAGATTGGGTGGGCTCTGTCTCCCAGAGAGCCCGAAATAACCACAACAACAAAGCAACCAAAAGAATGAAGAAAAATAGCTGTGATTTCTCACCTGACAAGTAACCGCAGTCCAGGGCAGCGACCCAATGAACGCGCCGAGGAAGCAATCGAGGATGGCTACTTCCCCTCCACGGCCGAGTTGGAAGCGAGGAAGATTCTTGATAGTATTTCGTATGGGAGTTGGCAAACCGCTGAATGTATGTTCCGGCGTATG
>JAPEVF010000610.1:0-27669 GCA_029747585.1 Pleurotus djamor
AAGATTTACAGACGAGCAGTAGTGAATGGGCTATCCACTAGGTTGGGAACGCGTCCATGAGCTGGGAGCTAGATTCTGTATTGGCTAGGCAGATACGTACTGGTTGGGAGCGATGGATTTTACGACAAATCCTGAATGGATTCCAGCATCGTAGAAGTTTGTAATCGAGGTCCTTCATGGGGAATCTTCGAATCGTCAGCTCTTTGAATATCTGGAGCCATAGTTCTGGAGGTAAGGAAAGGGACGAGCGGAGCATTTTGATCGAGTGGCGAATGTACTGAATGATGGAAGTAAGCAAGTAAGGTGTGAGTCGCGCGACGAATCATATTCGTCACGAGTCACAGCCAGGCTATCTGGACGTTTTGATATATCAAAGTTGGGTAGTTACCCTTCATGAGTGATGCATCGTTCGTGGTAGTTACCCTACAGCTCGAAGTTGATATATCACGATGTATCATGTCACCGAAGATTCTCAATTTCCCCTTCCGGTCCTCGTTGCTCCCATAGACGTACAGCCTCGGACAAAGAACCTGTTGATGGGAATAGAGTTAGTGATTACTCAAGATTAAAAGTTTGTTAACTTGTTCTTCCGTGAAAACATATCCCTCATGTCTAGGAGCAGTCCAGGCTGTCCTGCAGTGCCTGCGCACGCCCGTGACCAATGACCATGGAAGTACCAACGGGACATTGCTCCCTTGATGGCATGCCGCCGCGCAACAGGGATGGCCGGGTGGGGCGCAATTAGCTGAAACGCAAAAGCAGTACTAGTAGAAGAGCAGACAGAATGAAATACACACTTTGCTCGCTGAGACTTGGATTGAACCCAAGGAAGGGAAGAGGGAATGAACCGAGACAACTAGGGCGGCGCCGTTAAACAGTCAGTGCCAATTTGATGCCATCGCGAGCAACCGTTTGATATCCTGTGGGTGCTTGCATAGCATCAACAGGGAGACACTAGAGTTGGGAGAGTGGATGTCTGTATTACGACCACGACTGTAAGTGTGACCGTTAGTGAGAGGATGTAGTTGGAAAGACGCGATGGTGAGGGTAAGCGCTCGATCTCGAAAACAACTCGAAAACATACACTTAACCTCTGAGTGTAGTAGCCATAAGATGCGGAGAGGATCCAAATTGTCCTGTATGTGGAATGATATTGAACATAAGCATGTATGTCAATTATGATAGCACCATGGGCTGATGTTCGGCGAGATGGTCTTTCCGACTCTTGTATACCTTGGGAAAGCATGAGTTGCGGCGAAATCCAAAGTCTGACCTTTAAGAAATCCTTACTTTTATTCAATACCACAGTTTTACCACTCTCTGGTCACCTCAAATCATTCGCAGCACAGTCTCCTACCTTCTGAAAGTGTATATAAGCCTTGACAAGCGATTTCACGCACCAAATTGGCGTCGGAAAAAGAATAATGTCTTGACTCCTATTTCACCACAGCATCACGTGTATGAAGCCGAGCATCAGATTCCGTCGACAATTATGGATCTACCACCATCTCCTGGATCCCGTCGAATCATCCCGAAGTTGCGCATTGTTCTCTATGCATCCGAAACATGACTCTTTAGCCGCGTGGTCTATAAAACAACCACAGCACGCAGATTTTGCATCGAAAAACTCGAAGCACTTGGATTCAACTCGAGTCAACATTCACGCGACCATGCCTCGAATTTCTAAGCTTCACGCGAACGTGTAATGTTTCCCGAATCCCAATACGCTGTCGTGCAGGCTTCCAGTGGGAAGAAAAGAGGGAGGCGCCTGGGTGTACTCGGGACCCAGTAAGCATTCACCAGCGTAATCAGGGCCCAAGCTTATGGCAGTCTCTCGCAAATCCGCAAATATCAAGCGGTAAGTCAATTGGGTATGCTTATTTTGTGAGTATTTGTTCTCGATTCAAAGCATCATATCCCATGTCAAGACCCGCCGATCAATTCTGAAAAGCTTACTTATTTCCAGATTCATTTTGCGGCTTCTCGAGATCCTCCATGGCCACTCTCAGAACCGAGGAGTTTATGTAATTTGCCATCCCCCCAAGAGAGCAGCGATATATCACGTCAAAGTGCACTACCGACAACGATGTATCACTCATCTACGGTAAGCACCCCAAATGATATATTACTTCGTACGGCACTGGTGTCACAGCTTTCGCAATTCAAAGCACGTACGAAGACAAAGTATTGTATGGTATATCGCAAAATTACATATTACTAGCCGCCTGACCCGTGCTTCGCACGGCGCAGGCAGGCTAGAGAAAACCGCACACTTGGCATAAATTCTCGCTCATAAGCATACTTACAATTCAAACATATGGCTCGATACTAATTGGAAACATATCATCTATCTTGTAAGATATTTCGTGCTGTTCGTTCATTTTCCCCTTGCATCCTCGTGGCTGCGTGATTTGTCTTGGCCTCCGAGTCGACGGTTCCAAACTCATGATCAGCCTCGACGTGTCTACGCCGAAAACTCATCTTGCTACTGCTTGCTAGGTGTTAGCGATCAATGCGGTCACCCACCACCATTTCAATGGTTGCCGTTTGGAGTCTTGGACCAAGCCAAAAATCGTGGATACAAATATCAATCTGGTAAGCTGTAATTCAAAGATGCGGGCTTACCCACCCAGCCTGATGGCTTGCCCTCGTGCTCTTACCTATGCGACTGTTTGCTTGCAGCACCAACACAAACGGTTCGAGGCTCTGCGAACCATCGCACTTATGTACTTGCGGTACTTAGGAGCTCCACCCCTGAACTTGTGATCGTGAGAACTAAAGATTCAATCAACCCGCGTCGCGTTGAGCATGACAGAGGACCTTTCCCGTCGTGCTTCTTGCTCCAGGGCAGAGCCAACTATCTGAAGAGACAAAGAAAAATTAAAGCATACATAAAAGACAGCGAAAAGAGAGAGAAAATCGCTTGTGAAGTTAGCGCTTATTGAACTGACCAATCAGATTATAGATTTGTGCAGGGTCCTTTGTCTCCGTGGGAAAAATCCTATGGATTTTATAATATAGATGTATATCAATCCGTTGCTTCGCGTTCATCCCTCTTTGCTGGTACCTTTTCTCTAATGATCGAATCCGGCGTTTTTAGACAAATTGATCGAGTGCCTCAGATCACGGAGCCCAAGCCGGATTGGTGGGCGCGTTACCCGCCGGGGCATACACACCTATTTTGGGTACCCCTTCCTCTTCTTTCCTCATGTTTCCAGCTTGCTGTGAAACATACTCCGCTTCCTGTGACAGATCGTATTTACCTCCGTTCTTCCATTCATGGGATCTAGTCAAATTCGCTCTCATCNTTTTAAGCGTTACCGGTCCTGTGTGTCCAATCTTTTCGAACCCCCTTCCCTTCCTTCATGGTCTTCGCTTTGCTCTGATATAATCCCCCTCTACCCAGACCGAACTCCCAAGTCTCAGTTTCGGCAATGGATTCTATTGACCTTTCGAGGACGGCGGGGTATCTGTTGGTGGCGATCCCTTTCATCCTCGAGCTGTCCTGACTGTTGGCTTTAGCATGGCGGCCAAGATGTTTTCCCTCGCATCATGCGGTGAGACCTACACCTTTCTTTGGATCGCTCATTCAACTCATCGTCCTTAGTCATGCTCTTCTACGACATTTGCCTTACATTCGGCGAGGAGGTCGAGAAAATATGGAAAAAGAAGTTCACGCCAGTCACTGTCCTCTGGTTCATGGTACGCATGCTGCTACGCCCTCGCTTAGCCCGTCCTTACTATACAATAGAACCGCTATCTCTCACCTTTGGGGTATATTGTCATCATTGTCTGTGCGTCGGACACCGTTATTGTTTCTTTCTACACGTGAACTTAATCATCCACAGCGTTTCACGATCCTTGGCCGAAGTCTCGATGCAATCGTTACGTTTTATACCCAGAAGCTCTTAAATTATTCACTTCTCTTGCAATCGGCAGTAGGTTCACCCTCCCTCTTCTCATATGTTCTAGCCAGACGAAACCCTTTTCTCATAGTCATCTTTGTACTTCGCCTGTACGCTATATATGGCCGCAACAGGCTAGTGGTCGGATCGGCCGGTCTTCTTTTAGCAACACAGTTAGCAGTGAAGACAGTGCGTGATCAGCGATTGGCTCTGGCTCTTATTTGACTGACCTCATACGCAGTGGGCGTTCACAGATGGGACCAGCTTGGAGCTACCTGCTCGTGAGTCTCCTCCAGTACACATCGATTTGGGTCGTTCTGACCGTTGAAACCGCACCGAAGCTCTCGTCGGATGTATCCTCGTCGGCAAGTCGCCACCGTGAGTACCCTTTCCTGCAACACGGTGCTGTAGCTCATGGCGTTCGTAGAGGGGAAAGATTCGTGTATACCTGGATAGCTGAACTTGTCTTTGGTAAGCCGTTTCACCCACCCAACCACTGCTGTCAAATTGACCTTTCCCAGACTCTGTTGTATTTTTCGCCACTCTCGCTCGCACAATATATTTGTATCGGAAAGCTCGTCACAGTAAAGCAACGTCTCTAATTGAACTGATTATGCGGGACGGTCGGTGGCTTCATGGTTGGTTTTTCGTCACAGTTCGCTTAAGCTATCCATCCTTAGGTATTATATATTTCGCTGTTATTTTCGTCGCAAATCTTGTGACAGTTCTCATCTTTATCGTAAGTGACCCTTGATTGTGCAGAATGTCCACCTTTGACGAACTTCTTTCTCCCACATCAGCTGGCGCCAGTAAGTTCCAAATATTTTCGCAAGGCGAAGATCCTCCTTCTGACGTATCCCCGTGGAATCATCGATAGCCTGACATCAAGGCTGTGAATGCAAGTTTCAGCACGCTGTAAGTTTTCTCTTTTCGGACGTACTCCTAGCGCCATCCTCATGATGCCGTCCTTGGTTATAGGATCACTAGCCTGATGGTGTCACGGCTGATGCTCAACTTGCGCGGATTTCTGGATCATAGCCCTGCTGTACAGTACCGACCATCTCGGAACGAATTCCAAATGCAAGTTACAGTAGAAGCCGCTGTTGCAATCACTCAAGGTTTGACTTCGACTCCGCCTAGTACTCATTCCCTTTCTGTCTAACATCTCTTCTTCCAAAAATAGACGACGATTCGCTACATGATCCAAGTACCGGGCACGGCAAGGACGATGTGGCCGAGGTATCGCGTGGTACCATAGAAACAGAGTCCCACATTTCTCACTGGAATCCACCATCCGCTTGGAAGTTGGATAAACATGTCGATTTGAATACCATCGCGTAGGCCCTTCATTCTCCTTTGCGTATGTTATTCCAGTTATATTAATTAAGCATATTCCGACTTGACCGAATGGGTCCACTGACATGTGTACCCAGCATACTCTGAATCAGTTGCGCACCGAGAAAATTGAGCGTCGAACGTTGAACGCGGCCTAGGAGCTGGCTCAAATCAGGGCAACGGGCGCAAGGTCCGTAATGCCTCCGTGTCAGTCCGTCAGGGCCAACAAGATCGTATTTACTCCTTGTCCTCGAGAACGGTTGCGCAGTCGCGGTCCTGACTCCTTGGTCGTTTTCTCTTGGCTAAATTCAGTTTCCGTGCCCTCTCTTCAGCCCTCTGCTCGTTTGCGTAGTGATGAACACAAGTAGATCTCCCAACTTCGGTGACTATGGGAAGTAATCAAGTTTTGCAATCGAAGCACGCACTACACATCATGCTTCTGGGCTTGCCTCCCAGATCTGTGCATCTCTAGTCCATTTATGAGCTCGATCATCTTCATCAAATTCCCGTTTGGTTAGGCTAGGGAACCTTTTGTGGGCCCCGTTCGAATTAAAACCAACATATCCAGCTCTCTCCCTCCATGGCCATCGTCTCGTACACTTAACCCCCATCCAATCTTCCTGCATGGACGATGCTACCTTGGCGCTCACGGCCACTCGTCTGTACGTCTGCAAATGCCACTATCTTTGTCCATGACTGACTCTTCCTTGAACATGGAAGAATGGCGGCGAAGATGTTTTCCTTGGCGTCTTGCGGTGAGTCGGTCTCGTCGATGTTCTTCATTTCAAGACTGACTGTGTTTCGTTGTCACACCGAAAGTCGTACTCTTCTATGACATATCCTTGACGTTCGGGGAGGAGGTGGAGAAGATATGGCAAAAGAAGTTTTCGCCGGTGACAATCCTTTGGTTTATGGTGCGTTCGCCTACCTCTCGTCCACCCACCTCCACTCGGCCTGACAAATGTTTCATGGGAAGAACCGCTACCTATCCCCGCTGGGATATATCGTCATTATTGTCTGTGGGTGCCGTCCTCTTCGTCGCTCATGTTCTCTGGTTAAAGCTTCATTAACCATTCAGCCTTCCACGATCCTTGGCCAAAGTCCGTCTGCAATCGTTACGTTCTGTTTCCCGAAGCTCTCAAACTTTTCACCGCCCTTGCCATTGGACGTGCGTTGTTCTGCCACGTTCCCCTTGTTTCCCATTATGACAATCTTTCTCTGCAGTCATCTTCATCATGCGGCTATACGCGGTGTACGGCGGGAATCGGTTAGTCGTTGGCTGTGCTGGCTTTCTCCTAGCGGCTCAGTTAGCGGTGAAGACGGTACGATCAACGCTTGTTGAGGTTCGCGCCCATGACCGACAGATCCTCTTCACAGTGGGCCTTTACGGATGGTACAAGCTTGAATCTCCCTCCGCGTGAGCTCAACCTTAACAATCTTTTTCTACTTTGAGCCACGCTGATACCCTTTACAGCGCTGATTGGATGCATCCTCGTTGGGAAATCACCCCCGTACGTCCCTCATGTAGAGTAATCCGCGTCAAGGTCTCAATCCGACTAATTGTCCAACAGGGGAGAACGGTTCGTATATACCTGGATAGCCGAGCTCGTCTTCGGTAAGTACATTGGGCTCTTGTTATCGTGTTTGCTGCTCAGCCCTCCCCTAGATTCCGTGATGTTCTTCGCAACACTCGGACGCACCACCTTCCTCTACCGGAATCGTCACAACCATGCCACATCGCTGATTCAACTCATCATGCGTGATGGTGAGTCATTCCACTACCTCACTAGCTCGTTCATCATTGAGCAGACTTCAGGTATCATATACTTCGCGGTCATTTTCGTAGCAAACTTGGTCACCGTCTTAATCTTCCTAGTGAGTTCTTCTCCTCGTCGTCACCAACAATGGGCTCTTTACTGACCGGTATTAGTTCGCACCTGTTCGTAATCTCCACTCCGACCTTGTACGTTAAGCTCATCGCAGAAATACAGCCCGACATCAAGGCCATTAATGCGAGCTTCAGTACCCTGTACGAGATCCTCCCGTCGTTTTCAATCGTATGAGTCACTGATTCGCTATCTTAGGATAACTAGCTTAATGGTATCTCGGCTGATGTTGAACCTTCGTGGCTTCTCCGAGACCACAGTCCTACCATCGTCTTCGCGTGCAACTCGCAACACCGTCCAGTTTCGGATAGCAGTCGAGCCTGTTACAGAAGTTCACGGTACGCTTCTCAGCGGCGGGATGATCTTCTTAAACTCATGGTCAACGTCTAGTCAAAGACGATCGAACCGCAATAGAAACGCGAGACTCTCAAACTCTGCTGGAAATGCAACCTCGCGCGTCCCTCTGGCAGCCTCCAGCTGATTGGCGGCTGGAGAAGCCTAGAAAATCGAGTGACACGGCCTCTGTTGCATGACACTCCCTCGTCACCGTCCTTCATTGCTCTCTTTCATTCATATACCCGCTAGACCACACTTGCTACACGCTACTTTTCAAGGAATGTATGATACATACAAATCAACTCATTATTCATAACATCGGGTCTTCTCTCCTCCCAGCCAGTATGCCCGTGCTCTGGCGACCTTTCGCATCCACTGGCTTCAGATCGTATCAACCACCAGCAACCTCTTGGACATGATGCCGCCGTCACCCCCTGTTGAACAGAGACATATTCGCCCAGCAGTGTCATTGTAAGCGAGGATGTGGATTGCATGTCCAGGATGTGAGCTTATCCTTTCCGCTGGAAATCTTACAAGCGCACCTCCGTTGACCAAGTGCGAAAACTTGTATACCTTCTGGAAAGGGCCGACATTTTCAGTCAGAACGCCGACACTGTTCCACGTCCTGCCTGAAATAGGATAGGCGTGATTAGACACAGGTGGGGTGATGCTTTGGCTGGAGGACAAGGTGATTTCGGTCGGCCCAATGCTGAATGTAGCGAGGAATACCCGAGCTTTGGATGCATGGGCCTCGTAAATATATAGGTTGTGAGATGCGTCTAGTATCACTTGGTAAGGAAGCAATCGTTGGGAAACGCTTTGGAGGGAAAACCCAGGAGACGTAACGTGAGCGAAAATAGCGGTCTCGAACAACATTTGACGAGGAGATGTTAGCATCTGTGTTTCATAGACTTCCGTAGGAATCGTGAAGGCTTGAATACAATACGCCAGACGAGGGTCGTGAGATGTATATTGAGCAGTGGTTAAGGCAAAGTAGGCGAGATCATGACTCAGGGTTAGAGCCGGACTTTCGGAACGCTGAATGACGGCGCATGCATGAGCATGGATAGGTAATGTGTATGAGTTCGCTTACCATATATTGGGGGAGTTGCGTATAAAATGCCTCCTTCGTGGTTGTGTTGAAAAACCAGACTCTATCCTCAGTCCTGGCAAACGTTGCCACAATATGTTTCATGGCAAAGATCTCGAACACACTTCGTGGTTCGAGTACTGATCTGACTAATTGCATGGGTCTCCATATTTCCACAGACGTCCATTTTTCGGTTACACGACAACGGCGGACTGCATGAACACGAATGTCACTAGAGGTAAGGGAAAACAGTCGAACTCAACTCATCGGATGAATTTCAATGAGGGAGTCCTCTTACCTCTGGTCAGTAAGGACCGTCAGCATCAACTCTTCCCCGTACTTCCGCCACGCAGCAGCGATTCCTTTGGGGAACAAACGATCGGTGACGATCTGCAATTCCAAAACAGGGTTCCGGTTGGCCAAGGACCAGATGTCCAAGACAGTCTTTCGTTCACCATCTTCTTCGATTGGAACAGATGTAAGGAGGATTTCAGAGCTGAGAAATTGCGTATGGTGTACCCAATCGCGAACTGGGACCTCGAAGACATGTGTAAGGCTGAATGTGTCGCCCTTCCAGACTTTCTCCACTTTCGCTGCCTTAGAGTGGAGTTTTCGAAGCTCTCCTGCCTTCATGTTAGATAAATCTTTTCCCAGGGGAATATCTAGCGACACATTTGCTGAGGCAGAACGCCAAAGCGCGTCGCTTGAGCAGGCGGTGCGCAAGGCCTTGCATGTCTGTCAGATAAAATCAGGCAAAGTGGGGAGAGAAGCGCGAGAAGTCATTTTACAGTATCGAGGTTAAACAGGTCTTCAACTGGGAGATATTCGAAGATGTCCAGTAGGATCTCATTGGGGAGGGAGGGAAGAGCCATGTGGGCGCTTCGAGGGTTTACGCGTTCACGTTCAGGTTTCGGAAACTGCCGATAGTTCTACACCTTGGTTGAACCAGGGTTGGACTTGTTGTTTTTGGACCCATTTCATCGTCGTCGAATTGGTTGTCATTCAAGAGGTGGAAACTAAGAAACCATTCAAGGACCCAGTACAACTCTATCAAGTAATCTTCTTCTCCCTCCCATCCGGCCCATCGCTGGGGACGATTTCATGGGTTCTACCTGCTTGGTGAGTCATACCATGTCCCGGCGTGCACGATGTTTTTTCATGAGCGACTGACGCTCCCTTAGGCCGTGGATTGGTCTTCAAAGCTTCATCGTGCCTGCCACTCTTTCGTCACACCGGTTCTTCGCATACTGCCTTATTATCCTCAATCGAGCGGTTGATCGCCTTGATTAGTTTTCTTTCCTCCAGCTAGAATCTGCAGAGCCTCTCTGATAAATGCATCAGATATCATATCGCACGAAACGCGCGCCCATCAAAATATTTGTCGTATATTTAGACATCCGGACATCGACTCTTCGCGCATTGAGCCCCGCTCAAGCTGAACTGAAGTCTCGAGGTTATCTCTAGAGGCATTAGCTGTCTTCATCATACTTTTCCAGACACCCAGGCTCACGCAAACAATGTACGCGATAACGCAGCGTTCTCCTTCGCCTTTCCTGAAGTGCTTTACTCAATTGTGTAAACTTGTGTTCCATAGATTTTCTGATGATGCTGCGCCGACAACTGATCCAAGACGAGGTGGAATCCCCTGGAACTTAATTTGTTGTCAAGATACCCCATGGTTTCGCAGATTGACATCTTTTCACGATCTCGCCGGCACCATTGTGCGACCTCTTTAATGCTCCTTGCTACTTCCAGAGKTTTTGCCGCTCATTACCAAGACTCAACTCAATAGTCGTCGTTTTACATCGAAAATCGGTGCGCACCTTCTGAACTTCCGTCCGCGAAAACATCAAAACAGACTGTTATCGTCGAAAAGTTGACCACTCTCCATCGCAACTGCGTCATCTCGTTGGCTATTCACGCTTCGCGCCCCAGCATCTGGGGTCATTAGGTGATGGTTATTCTCTATGAGATCAGGAGACGAAACGTTGTACTCATCATCTTCACTTCCCAACAAGTTACAACGCTTATGATCAATATGACCATAGGTCTTGAATCCATCAAATATCCATAACGAGACACGCATCTCGATCTCTGAAGGTCATTGTGTCCGCTGTGTCCGTAGCCCCGTGTATTTAGGAAGCACCTATCAGCTTCGACCCTAGCATTGTTCTCATCTCATTCTCATCCCACTCTCACCCTCAGCGCAACACGGCAATATCGATGGTCCCAGAGCTACTTTCGGGGTCGTTCCTTTGTCCGCTATTTTTCGGGCTCATATCATCCGCATTGTGAGCTTCTTCACTCCATCTACCCGCCCCATCAATTACTGAGGCCACTACGGATACAGACTCTACGGCGCCTTAAGCCTACAAGTTTATAGCTACTTCATACGATACCCAGAAGATACGCGCTCTGAAAAGCTTTCGGTACGTCATCACACTTCTCTACGCTGAGCTCGGCTTCATTTGAGTATCCGGGCTGTTTGATGTAGGTCGTCCTTCTCAGGAAAGTTGGCCAGCCTCGTCCACGTATATGGTACCTCTGCTGACATTGGATGCAACTAGCCTCACAGCAACAGCCTCCACTGCTATTGCTATTGCTCTGTCATACATCGTCTTAGTGATTTCTTGGTCGGACCCTTTGAAGCTGCTCGGCCCACTCTACTTGCGGTAGGTGACCTCTCCGAGCACTGAGCAGAGTCTTACCATCTGACACTGTTTCATCTGTCAGGGTAGTCAAACTGGACATTCTGTGTGATGTGAGTCAGGTCATCTCAGAATCTTCGGCGGGGAGCCCAACCTTGGTGCTTGGTGTCCGTTGTTTTCACAGACGCTGGTGGTCAACTGTGTTCATATGTGAGTGATATAAGAGCTCAGAGTGCTTCGCTCTTGCTTATGTGGGCAATCATCAACCAGCCTTTATGGGAATAAAGCCTGGCGATGTACGTATCGTTGCTTTCGCCTACCTTTAGTAACCATCAACGGCCCCATCGCCCTAGTGTCCTCAAAGTGCCATCGGAGTTTTCACACCGCAATTGTGAGTATAAGTCGGGATCCTTAGTAGCCACACTGACTACTCCACTCTTCCGTAGGCCTTTGTCCTTGTTGGTGAATTTGGTGAGACTCTCGTGTCCTTGTTCTTCGTCTTCCTGAGCCTTAGGGGGGCGCACAGGGGCCTCCGTTTGTAATGTTGTTTTCTTGAGATATGACCGCACACATTCGCTAACCGATCTGGTAGACTCTGTGGTTGAACTGTAATCACAATGTACTTGCTTGGTCTTTCCAAACTCCTGATTCACAATCGCCTAGCTGTCGCGAGCAGAGCGTCCTAGACATTCTGGATCGCCATAACGTACGTTTACAGGCACTCCTTGTCTCCTCACTATTAAGTGCGGATACTGACTTGGTCACGTTGGGGACTATTAAGACCGCGATATACACCCTCTTCCTACTCGCAACTTTCACAGACCTCTTCATGGCATCCGTCATTTGCTATTCATTACTTGGGAGTGCGAGTCTGTTCCCTCGGTGCGTTCTCATCACTGTTTGTGAGCCCTCAGCTTATTTCCATTTACTGGGTAGTACCCGGTCAAAAGTCTCGGTATTGATCAAATATACGGTCTCCTCCGGCCTTCTCACTAGGTGTTTTTAATCTTCTATCGTGATGGANGCCGTGATTTCTCATATCTTGTCNTAACAGTTTTATTGACCTTGCTGCACTTATTACGGTACTATGCTCTCAATTCTCAGGCAATAACTCTCACAATTATGTACCCCGAATATAGCATGTGGCATTATCATCGCCTCATTCTTTTATCTTCTTCGGCCTAGCCCTGCCACTTCCGTGTCGTACGCTCATTCACCCCTTGGTCAATATAGATGCTCACTCATAAATAGTATACGTGGTTTCGTATATCACACTGTGAGTATGGATCCTGCATGGCTATTTCTAACCTGCTATCAAACTTGCTTTCCCTAGGCTGAATACCCGCCAAACCTCCCGTCACAACACGGTGACAAACATTATCGTTCATAGTAGCTTCGCTTCGGACGAGAGGAAGCCACAGCCTTCAGTAGATTGAATGTCTCACTGAGATTAGATTTGAACTAGACGCTTCCAGAAAGATCTTCGTAGCATCGAGAGTAGACGCTATCCATGGGTTTTTGAGCTTGAGTACTTGAATCACGTAGCTTCGTGAGCGCCGGATACCCTTTCTCTCATACTCCTTCCTGCTTGGAGGCTTCCCCTAAGAACCTACCAAAAAGTAATAGAGTATCATTACAGATTGAGGCTCTCTGTCGCTACTGACATAAGAGACAAAATACCCTACCCGAACATCCATGGTACCGGTTCTTGCCAGAAAACTACGTTATCCGATCATCACCCAAGCACTGCTATTTCCCGCTTCGTCGACCTTCAAACCTCAAGCTCATGCTCCAGAAGGGAAGGTTTGACGTGTGACAAGACTAACGAGCATGACGTATGCCCAAGCTCAAGCTTCAAGCCCCAAGATCTTGTTGCTGCCCTAGCGATACCGGTAACCGATGTTCTTCTGCTATCTGGGTTCACGGTGTAGCACTGGGGCGGTCATGTGTTCGATGTCTTTTCGGCGGCGAGTCTTCTCTACCAACCAGGGAGTCGACACGGCCCCTCTTCCTGCCCGCAGCATCAGGGGAGCGAGGCGTCGCCTGGTCCCTCTGCTCCCTAAACGCCTCCCTCACACCCTCCAACTGCGTTCCTAGCTTGGTCACTTTCGGCGAATCCATGTCAACGTGGATAGGATTTCGTGGTGAAGAGCCCATAGAGGAGTTATCTGCTGGTACGGTAGAAGGCAAAGCAGGATCTTTTTGCAAAGCCTCTTCATATTTCTTCGTCAATTGCGCGTGCTCTTCCTTGAGAGTAAATAGCTGCCGCTCCACGAGAACTCTCTGCTTCTCAGCATTCTGCCATACTTTTTCGTCAGCATGTTAATTGACATAGTTCTCCGGAGCGGGGAAGAGTGACAGTAGAGTAGCTAATGATACTGACCTCGAGTGCTGCTTGTGCAATAAACCTTTGGTGATCGATCTTTTCTCTCTCAAATGTCCACTCAATCTCGCGTTGAACCAATAGTTGCTCAAAATCCCTGTTCTTATCATCTTCGCGACGTTTCTTGCGTGATGCCCTATCCCTTGCAGCAAGTCCCAAAACGAACGGCTCGAGTACTTCAAGATGGGAAAAAATAGTCTTCCACGATGGCGCAGATGGAATATCTACGTATTGTGCGGCCTCCGAATTTTGGCTTTCTCTTGGAAGCGTCCCCTCATCGCAGTCCTTGTCGGAGGGCCATGGCATACGAGCTGTTTCCTCCAAGTCAAGGAGCCAGTCAACCAGTTTCTGCTTCTTCTGGCGCTGCTTTGTGTACGCCGCCCGCAAAGCCCCCAAGGACCTTTTTAGATGTTGGATTTCCTCTCTCTGCTGAGCGAATACTTCGATGTGCTTCAAGGCTGCCCCGGGTTCGCAGCAGAGAGTGTCCATGCGAGAGAGCTTTCAATGTGAGATTATGGCGTAGTTGGAATGCTGGTGCTGGTGAAAAGAGAGAGACGGCTTCAGTTGTGTGATTTGGAATATTCGGATGTGACACCAACCAAGTCCTTCGGCGTGTAGGAGGCTCCTAAGGGTGCGACAGGGATATTCGCTGTTTCGGAAGTAGTGTCTCTTTATGGTACTTTCATGCTTTTAGAAGGCCATAATGTCATATATGCAAGAGAACAAAGGTCTTCGAACGGCTCAAAACGCTCATTGTCCGCAAATTTGCAGTAATGGTGAATTTCTGACTGATCAGGAGTCCGGCCGAGCGTCTGTGGGCGTCTATCAATTAAATCTGCTTCTTTTTCACCCAATTTCTTGCTGTCCTTTGACCGCTTCCTCTCTTTACCATCTCTGGCCTCAAAGAGGCTGCAAAGATATCAACGTCTAAGAAGGCTCCGCACCTGTGACGTCGCATCGAATGGATGGCAATACCTATGACCAGGGGGAAGAAGCATGGACCCCGCAGAAGACACAGACGCCCCGCAGGAATCCTACGACTAACAGAGGCGAGGACGGAGAAGGATACACGACGTACGTGCATTATTTGATATGGTGTGGAGTCGACAAATGATGCTGCGAATGGAAACAGGGAGGAAGAGATGTGGATCACTGGGACTCCTGGCGACGGTCAACAAGAGACGCGTCATTTGGGAAACCCGGATGTTCGGAGTCATAATAATATGGTAAGGACTTGAATTGATGCTTATTTCTCTACGTAGTACGTACTCATTGAAAATTGTTCCAGCCTGCTGTTTTTGGCAAGGCGCCAACGACCGTTGATGACCCTTCTTGCAATTCGCACTCCCAGCCTACCTTGAAGATCACAATTCCTGCCCGGCTGACTTCGTTCGTCTCAAGCTCTCACAGAACCTCTGCCGAATCACCCCCTCCCCGCAAGAAATCTCGCACTGAACACACCGCTGAGTCAACTTTCGACGAGTTGGACTCATCAGGGTTGAACGGCTCCTACTGGTCGTCCAACTCCAGCAAATCACGTCGGAGACCAGCAAACGTCCCACCATGGGATCTTCGTGAACGCCCCAAGCTCAAACGACTCCGTCGATACACTCGTTCGACCCAAGCGAAGATTGTTCGTGATGGTCTTCCTGCTTCAAGTCAAAATTTGGTGATGCCTTCGGAAGTTTCAGAAATTCCGGACGGAATACGACGCTCTCACCGTCGTGAGTGTTCAGCAATTTCGAGCTATCAATCACACGATGATGACAATGACTCATCAGATACCATCGCTTCCGATCCTGGTGATCCAGACTTTGTAGTGTCTGATTCCGGCCCATCTCCTCATGATGACCACGATCATTCTGCTCCCCAGGCGATTCCGAGCCCATCCTTGGATTCCTTGTGTCTTGAATACCCCTTTTACAGACGAAGCAACCCTCCGCTTCCTCGTGGATCGAAGGCCGCGCTGGAGTCTTTGGACCCAATTGTTCCGCAAGAGAATAGTGCGCTGCGCCGCGAGACTTTGGTAGATAACCCAACGTCGGTTTCCGATGGCGGTCCACTGCAAGCCCTACAAGGGCAAGATAGTGTACCACTCGCATCTCCGAAGAACCTCAACACAAATACCCCTTCCTCTCCTACCACTCCTAAATCTACGCACTCAAGCGATCCCATCATCCAACCTGACTTACCTCAAGATGCTTCGTCCAACGCCGTGCAAATTCAAAATGCCAACCCCGACCTGGAACAGCTGTCACTTATGACTGTGGAACTCGTGTCTTCCATTGCGGAGATGAAATCAGACCTCGAGGAAAAGACAGCGAAGGTCAAGGATTTGGAGGAGAATGTCAACGAGCTGCATGCCGAGATGGACTTCGTGAAAGATCTGCTTAAATGGGAGAAGAAGAAGCTAGCGAAGGAAAAGGCGTCGATGCAGACTGAGAGGGAACTTTGGGCGAAGGAGAAGGAGCAGAGTGACTTTCGGTTGAAGAGGTTCCAGGAGGAAAAGATAGTTTTGGAGAGAGAAAGCGATGCGCTGAGGAAGAGGCTCAAATATTTGGAAAGCGGGATTGAACATTTGAAGATGAAGTTGGAAGAGTCGCACTCGGTGTCATCATTGGGTAGCACGACCCCTGCACTGTCCGCAGCATCACCGATACGAGACGGCGAAAACGACCGAGAACCTATTAGACAAACTTATCCGCCCTCAACAAAGCGAACACAGAGTGAGTCATCCAGAGCTTTCATTACCAATATTTTCTCTTATTATCCATGTTACAGCGAAACCTGGCATGATGGGGAGCCTCATTCTTACCGAGGTCGCTTCTTGGTCGGCTATGTCGATTCTCTTAGAACAAACCTCATTGGTGCTTGTGAACGATGACCCTCACCAACCATCCCGTCAAGATCTTATGGATAAAATGGTTGGACTATGCACGGAACGCGAGAAGTTCTTGTTCAAGTTCTCTGGAGCTCTTGCGCTCGGATACACGGCGGACCCGAGTGCAGGGGAAGCTCATTCAAGGGGACTGGACGGCGGAGAATGTGGTGAAGGGGAACACAAGACTGATGGGATGGGACGTTCGGGAGGAGCAGAGAGAGGCAGAGATGCAGTACGAATCGACGACGAAGTTAGAGGACAAGGCAACGAAGTGAGGGCCGTTCATCTTGAACCGATGTTGGAGGAGGTTCGAAAGCTTCAACCCAAGAAAACGGAGATCGGGAATGTACGGAGCCGAGGCGGAGTCGAAAACACGTCGCTCACTACCAAACCCACCTCCTGGGGTGTCTCCTCCTCCTCCTCCTCCTCCTCGTCAAAGTCTTCCGGTGCTTCAGGTCCACTTGACAGGCTTTTTAAGGACNGATAAACATGAATCCAGAGGAGAGGCTACCCCTCTCAGGATAAATCAACTGCCACCGGTTTCGACTGAAAGCAACCTGGAAGCCTCCTCAGCTATCCTCAACAACTCGCAAGATGGGGTTTCTTATTCGTCTCCTTCGTACGATGCTAGTACACCCTACGGTGCTATACGCTTCCAGACAACGCTCTTAGGGGGAAAACTCAACCTGAAGCGAAGTTTACCGTCAGTCGACCTAGCAAATTCACCTTCACCTCCTCTGTCCTTACCCCCGCGGAAGAGGCGTGTAGCTCACGTCGCTCGGGAAAACCTTGAGGGGTCTGGAGATTTTGCCCAACAGACATCTTTTTTGAACCGTGAAAACCCGTGATACTCAGCTCCAGTACCACACACCTACTTACTATAATTCGTCAACCATTCGCAGCACAGTCTGCATTGCCTTCTTACTTGCCCCTTATCATTATTTCTTGTCGTGCTCTTCGAATGCTTTCGCTACTATTATCTACCTACCTTCATCAATGCCTCGCTGGGTATTTTTGTACATGCTTTCTTGTGCTTTCCCTGCTTTCCCTGAGCTATCGACTCATACGTACTCGTTTTACGAAGTTTGACTCTATGATACTTACAGTTAGGACTAGTGCTCAGCTGGCCATCTACCACCATAGGGTGCGTTGTGTCTGGCTGTTCCTTATTTACCTGGTCAAGCGACGCTTCCGCTCCTATCCCCTGTTCCATGGACTTTAGGGCAGCACTTTGGCTTCAAGCGCCGTTTGAGCGCCCAGACGTCTCAAACTCTTCCACCTCTTCTCATCAACCTCATCTCCCCATACTTTCGATATATGTCGACGCAAGGAATATTTTATAGTTGTCTGCATGTAACTGCTTTTCTCCGGGCTCGTCAAGCTTCGGTCGCCTGATCGGCACGTATGCCAGCGACGCGCAAAATTTACGGTCGAACGTTTGGGAATGGTGCCAGGAGCGCGGTCGGGGTAGTTAGAGAGTAGATGGGGACGTCACTAGAGAGAATGAGCTTGACTATTGTAAGTTTTGTGTAAATCTGAAATGATGAAGCTGGCTCTGACTCCAGGCTCGTGACTCTGCTTTTTAGCAATTTTTTTCACGGCTGTACCCCAGCGTACCAATAACTGGTACATTCCACCTTGCGCTTCTATCTTGCGCGAAGCTCAGCTGGCTCGATGTGCTCCTGAACAATGGTCAGGATGACCGCGGCCTACCCACGTCGCAGGCACGAACTCGGAGAGCTAGCCACGGTCATACTCTCGGCAAGGTGTTTGCAATGTTGTTTCCTGTCTATTCATTGAAAACATGGAACAGGTGAGTAATCTTCTCTAATTAAAATGGTGAGCCCCTCGCTGAATGTCAAAATAGCGTCCATGTCAATGTGGCCTCAGTTCTGGCGACGACTCTACTACCCGGAACAGGCGTCGCGATCGATCAACGTTCAAACGTTCAGGCCTCAGGCCTCAGGCTTCGAAGGCGCAAGGTTCCATTGAGGAACGTCTCAGATCGTAGTGGAAATGACGAGCTGCGCCTGCTACCCATGATCATACCAAGCTCTGCCCTCTGGTAGGTCATCACCCCCTTGAGATTGTTCGAATTGCACTCAATCCACTGGGCGATTCTGTTAGTTGAATATGGCTGCTCAAACGTTCATCCCAGCGACTAGGAGAGCTCGCTCCTTACTTGGCGATGTTTGGCCTGCTCCTGCACCGCTCAAGGATGAAAGCGTCGTCTGTAACACAGCTGAACATCATGCCTTGGAGTGAAGATAAATGTCGGGTTCTGCGTCGGGTATGTCGTCAATACGTTCGCCCTGCTGAATTGTGGTTGCTGATATGCCGTCCTTAGGATTACTTGCATAATGCTTTGCTGCCCGCGATGGGAGATTCCTTCAATGAGGACGCATGGAATGCTAAGCCGCGACTATGATACGCATTCGGACCCTACGTGGCCTCACCTGGTCAGAAACTGGTAGAAGGCAAGACCACGATGCAACCGCGACGTCAAGTCTAAATGATGGGGCGGTCACCTTAATTGGCGCTGGTCTTGGGAAGTCGCTTGTTCAATCTAGGACGACCACATCCCCCTTGCCCACGGTTTGGCCCCTTCGGCGTTGTCGTGGCTGCGCTGTCTTCCCGCGTCATACGACGGAAAACCCTGCCGTGCATTCTTCTTCGCAAGGAATTCTCTACACCCTCATCCTCTGAGTCAACCATGCACGATTATCGATCCCGTTGGGCCTGCTCTCAAGCGTAGCGGCTGTACGGTGTTCGCCCCTTTCTGCCGCTCTTGAGGACCATGTCGTCGAGTGCACCGGATTTCGGACGCATTTGTATTAGCTTGTGGACGCGGTCGGGGGTTCTAGGCACCCCCTTGATCAAGCAGTTGAAGACGATACTTGAAGGTCGCGGGCGTGGTCAACATACTTGTTGCCGTTGAACTGATGAGTGGCTTGAAGTGATTCGATGATTACAGCGGTCGATGCTCCTGAAGAAGGCCCTCGAATCCTTCCACAAGTCCGTTCTTCGATGTACTCGTCGACTTCGCCACGCCGCCACGCCGCGACGGCTCTACCACGCCTTGTATATATTGATGTACTGCTGCTCAGAAGAATGAAGGCAGGATACCGACGTGGATCGATGTGACGTGATTGCTGAACCATCTTCTTGACTACTCTACTTATCTCTGATCTTCTGTGTATGCTTTCGATGTTCTCCACTTTGATCCCGTCCGCTTACCTATCATTTGCATTGCTACCTCTGATAGGTTCACATCGATCACCTGTCATGCTATTCCTCCCTTACCAAGATAGTTGGTTTCCCAGAAACACCATGATGTCACTGTCATTTAATTCGTATGTATACAAGTATTCCCCTCGATATTCACAATTCAGATGTCCGAACGTTGTGCTAGTACTCTAGAGTACGATGGTCTACCACAGTGAGCTCAATATACGCCCGCCCCCGATGAAAGTATCCTGTTCGGAAGCTCTCCCTTGACGCACGGTTCCCTGGCTTTAGTCGGCGATGTTCCTACGGCGGCTCCTGCAGATTTCGTAGGCTCAGCCTCCCTTGTGGGCGGACGAGATTCGGGCGGCGGAGTCTCGTCGATTTCATTTATGTTGCCACTGAGGATCGGTTCTTTGTAAGTCACTGTCGACATTCCATCCGCAGAAAACCATGTCAACTTTCCATTAGGAAAATGGATGGAAACGTCCCCATCGGGTGAACGACGAATCGAAGGGCCCAGTCCGTGTTCCCATACAACGCCGCCGTCGTATTCTCTGGTGATGGTGCCTTTGTAGTCTGGGAACCAAGTGTTCGTGTACCGGATCTTGTCGCGTTCAATTTCGGACGTCCAGGTTGGCGTGAGGTGTGCGTCTAGCCCGCGTTGATCTAGCACTGTCGACAATGGACTCAAGTCTAGAGGACCTGTGTATTCTTCGGGGGGAAGATGTTTAACCAGCTTGGGGTCGATGGTGGTGAACTTCGGAGCTTCGCTCTGCTTCTGGTCGATATTAGGGAGCCCATCGAAGGTGCCAGACGTCGGTCGAACTTGTTGGCTCATGTTGGGGGTCGAGAATGTAATTCCCTTTGACTTACCTCTAACGGAGCCTTTTATAGTACACGGTGGCGAGTGTGGCAGCCCGACAGGCCACAATCATTGGCCATATTTGAGACAATATCAACCTCGCTTTCCACATTCGCGAAGAGTCAACGAATGGACCACTCAGAGGACAAAGGTAGTCCACATTTCTGACGGTGGCCACACAGCAGAATGAGATTTGACGTTAGAAGCTACGACAAGCCTCGAGTTACAACTGACGGATACTGTCACCCGTACCGGGCGACTTTGAATTGGTACATGAGGGACTGGCAGCGCAGTAGCCCGTGGTGGGCTTGTGCACTGGCCATGATGTATGATCAGTCGCTCGGGTGGATATCAGGTGTGAAGACTCTTACTGAGAGAGACAGTGACCAAATCACCATTAACGAGTTTCTCTGTAACACGTAGAACGATGAAGATCCCGCACCATGAAAGTAACGGCATAGTACATACTTGACTTGATGTAACCGCCCCAAACCGCCCCCTCTTCTGATGGCCAGGTTGAATCAGTGTTATAAAATCATTGAGAAGCTACATGGCACCTTACTAGAGTTTTCCCCAGCGGGCATGCATCGAGTGGCCGCTCCAGCACCACCTTCGTTGTTGGTGTTCTTTGGTTGCTCGTCGCAACTTTGACCTACAAAAAGTCGTACAACATGGGAGACGGTGTCAGGAGCCGGACGGACATACCCGCGGTAGGGTTGGGGTCCCATTTATCACGAAGACCAGTCCTTGTGCTGCATCGATTCTTTCCGCGGCACTCAGAATCACCTCTGAGGCTGGCCGTTGAGTTGACTGTTACGATGTAGCGGTTGTCACCAGTCTTTCCGCCAGTTGTTTTGCCTGATTAAGAGTGGGTTTTAATGACTAAGAATACGGAAGACCACAGGGTACTCACAGTACCGATAGAAGCACCAGTTCTGACAAACATTGGGGAAACTGGAGGGAAAAGCTAGGGCTGTCAACGAAAGATTATCCTCGATGGTCTCTCAAGAACATACACTGTACAGTCGATTTCGTAGGTGTTCAGGTCGGCGATCGTGACCAATCTCCTGTGAATTAAAGTAAAGGCGTAAAGAGAGGCTCAACACATTGGTTCAAGGTGGCACGCACGGAAGGATATCTGGTGCGAATTTGTCAAGTGTAGCACCGTCAGAGTCTCGCGGTGGTGGACCCGCGAGTACAGAAGGAACTACTTGCTCAGTCGGACTTGCGACGGCAAGCCAAGGAAGGACGGCGGCGATTAAGAAGAGCTGCATATCTGGGCCAAGTGGTTACTGGTCACTCGTAGGAGCATCAGCCCCCGACTTTTGTACGGCGGATGCAGAGGTACGCCAGAAGGAGGTGTGCAAAAATAGAGTGGTTGGTACGTCTTCTCGAGGGTTAAGGCGAGAAGCACCTTTAGTCAAAGACTAGGATGAAGGGAAAGACTGTCGAGCACCTATGACTTGTCCTAGAAGAGCCATGTTGAAGAAGCAAAAGGGAGACTGTTAGACTTCGCTGCCAACTAAGAGCCGTAGTAAACCAAAGAGAACAACGAGAGATTCGAGCTCGGAGAGTAAAGCCACGGTTGAAGCATTATTCCACCGCCATCGTCGGCGCGCACTGGGTTTGGGGGAGGAGATACTAGTACGGATTGGCACCTGCCCAAGCCTCAGCGCTGCCAATTCTCCAGGCTTGCTCTAGTTTCTCTGTAAGACTGTGACTGAGTGCTTGAGTGAGCTTTGTGAGACTCATCGTTGTGGGTCCATGCATTCGAGAACATGGGGCTGGTGTTCAAATCGAAATCATGAGTCACAGTCAAGGTCAAGGTGACGCGTTGGCTGACGTGACGAACGTCTTTCAGGGGCTGAATCAGGAGGCTTAGACTCGGCCCTGGGCCGAGCGCTCATGCACATCAAATGCACACGCATCATGATGGAACTGGCAACAACCACGTTACTACTCGAAGCTACAGCTTGTTCCCTCTCTCTCTCATCACGCCATCCTCACCGCTTTCTAACAGGAGGTCAGGTTCGTCCCTCAAACACCTGTGTAAGATATCTAACCTACCAGAGTCTCAGTGCACCGACAATCTACCCACCGTACTCTAAGAAGTACATGGATACGAACCATTACTCAGGCGCCAGAGTTGCGTCAAATTTACCACCGGAAGTCATCCAGATGATTGCGGGACTACTTGACACCCGTAGTGATCTTCTGAACTTGATCTTTGCTTCTAAATCGTTCTACCAATTATTGGAAATATTCATTCTTCGCATTATCAAGTTCATGCTGCTCAAGGGAGAGCCAAGCCTCCCGTTGGTACGATTTACGGCATTCCTTACTCAAAATTGCATGGCTAGACGCCGTTCAAGTGTCCGAACGCTTCGAATATGGATAACGCACACGAAAGCGTCCGTCCTGGAGGACCATCTATCAGTTCTCGCCCAATTATTCCCATATCTTCCACTTCTCGAGTCGATTCAGCTAAGCGTGGTCAAGCCGCTTTCACAGCTTTCGTCGACATTGGCACTTGCTGAGGCGCCCTGTCTCTCACTGAAAAGCTTCCGACTTCGTTGGTATCCGAATCCGGGTCCTCCAATACAACTCAACGCCTTTCTCAGCTCTCAGCATCGGCTTCAGCATCTCGATCTTGACTGTAATGGACCAATAGCCGAACTACCTCATCTACCCAAACTAGTCTCGCTGAAAGTAAAGGCGTCGTGCCTCATCTCTTCGCTAGCGGTGAACCCCTCAATCATCCATTTGAATGTCTGTTTCTCTGTGTCAGAGAGTGAGGCATCCGTTTTGAAGGGACCTATACCCGAACTCGAGAGTCTCGTCACCTTGTCATGTTCAGGCCGCTTCGGGTCGTCTTTTTGCGTGCTGCTCTCGCAAGCTAAGCAGCTGAAGAACTTGGAGCTGTACAGAGTACGTGATTTCCCTTTGTGTATCTCTGCAATAGTATCATGCTCTGCTAACATTCGCTACACAACAGTTTGAATTTTATGAAGGAGAGTTGGTCGACGCGATCCACAGCGCGAGTATTACGCATGCTCGCCTCGTAGAAGGAGGGAACAATACCAAGACACCTTCAGCTAAGCAGTTTGATTGGTTCTCCCCGAGGCTTCAATGTGTTGAAGTGGGGGGAAGTATTGGGGGCATTGCAAGTCGCCTATATCGTGGGCAGAGTGAGCCCGTCAAGGTTCGTTGGGTCTATACCGCCGCGGACGTGTGGCGCAGCAGCGACTGGGAATATGACGTGGGTTTAGAGTAGAGTGACTGATTGTAAAGATGTACTCCGGCGCTCGAAGGTCGGAAGAATGGCTTTCTTTTTTACAGGTGTACAACGACCTGTGCAGATACTCTACATGACTACATCTTCGAATGCGTGACAGGTTGAACACTGGGCCTCTTCTCAGAGTAACCGGCCGATAGCATGAACGGATTCGGGACCGTTCCATTTCCCTAGGAACGAGCAACCAATCCAACATCAGCGGCGGGCTCCGCAACGAGAACAAGAGTGAGTGATACATACAAAGATATTTCCTGGGAATCCAAGGTCGAACGGAACGACACTTTCCAAGTACTTGATTTGCTCATCCGAAAGACTGATGGATAGCGCTTCGATATTCGCTTTGAGCTGCTCGACCTTGCGTCCACCCACAATAGGGAAGACGTAGGGAGCCTTATGCATGACATACGCAATGGCCACTAGAACCCCGTTCAATCGACGCGAAGAGATCAACCGACATTGGGAAATCACGAACCGGCTGTAATACTCTCAGCTCCAACTTCCTTAGCCACCTTCTCAAGTGCCCTAGACGCGTCGATTTCGACTTGAGAACGCTTCCAATCGCCTAGGTACATCGACCGTCCCTTCTCGCCTGAATCAAGCCTTCGTTTTTCCTCTTCATCGGTTCGAAGTTTCCCTGAAGCCAGAACGCCGAAGGGAGCGAGCGCCATACCTAGTCAGAGCGTCAGTGAAAAGAGAAAAAACTGCAGAAGAATGGATATGGAGTATAGGAAGCAAATTGACGGGAACGTACCTTCTTCGCGTGCCATAGGTATGATATCTCTTTCGAAATCGCGAGTGATGATGTTCCACATGCCCTGGTAAATGACGAAGGGTGTTTTACCCGTGAAGCGGGCGTACATGTTAGCCTTGGAGACAACCCATGCAGGAGCATCCGAAATCCCCTACACAATTTTTTTTAAAACGGCCCATGACAACAGAGAAATGACTTGAAGACGTACCAGGTATAACACCTTGCCTTGAGAGACAAGGTTATGGAGGCCGTCCATGACTTCCTCGACAGACGACGAAAAATCCCAACAATGGACGTAAAGGATATCGATGTAGGATGTGCGAAGTTTCTTCAAGCTCGCTTCGACGGAGACGTGCAAATTTTTGAGAGAATTCCCAGCGGCGTTGATCTTGATTTTGTAGGCTTCATCGTGGCCCTTCCACGGCGTGGTGTACTGCGCGACGAGTTCATCAGAAAAGCCGACGGCATGAGCAGCAGAAAACACACCTTGGTAGCAATAACGAGCTGATCGCGGATTCCACGAGTTTCAGCCCATTCCCCGATGAACATCTCCGATGTTTCGTCCTGACTACAGATCCGTGAGTTCCAACCGCTGTAGAAAGGTAGTGAGATGGATGAACGTACTAGTTACTGGCGGTATCAATAGAATTGCCGCCTAATTCAAAGAAGGCATCGAGGAGCTTGAAGCTGCTCTCCTTGTCCATCGCGCCCATGCCTTGACTAGACCAGGCGTCGCCGATGTTCATTCCACCGAGCTGGATGGGTGAGACTTGCAATCCAGCGCGGGCTGATAGTTTGCGGTAACGGCCGAGATAAGATGGTGGAGTGGGTGGAGACAAGCCCATGGTTGGTTGGCTTTTGTTTGAGTTGCGTTAGCTGGAGGGTTGTTGACGGTCGAAGATAGGGAGAGTCGCAGTTGAAAGTGAATGTTATATAGTTTTTCGTAGGTCCTGATAGGACAAGTGGGCTGTGAGTATTCGCTTCGCTTGCCGCTTCCTTGAGGGACACGCAATGAAGGCGTCGAGAGTAATACGGATGAGCGCTGCCCAAGTTCCCTAAGTTTGGTCCAACGTAGCCGACCGCAGAAACCATTCTTCAGGGATGTAACAGCATCTGTGAGTATAGATGAGGACGCGTAACGAGCACGGCAAGTCGTAAACTAGAGCTTCGAAGTCAGAAGGGGAATTGATAAATCCGAGCAAAGAGACCTACCTCTGCGTGTTCAATTGAGTTTTGATCGAGAACTTCGGGCGCTGCGCTTGATAGCTGATAGACCGCATGCGTGGACGCCAAGGAGGAGATTCAGAAATACAACGAGGGATCGTATAACGTTATCTAGGAAGTTGAGGTGATCGTCCACCATACACCCGAGGCGTAATTTTCTCATGTGTACCTGACGGAAGGGTTGATCCACCGATATCTGGGCTTGTCGTGATCTGATGACCTGACGTGCGACAAGGACGTTAGAAGCTCTATGTTTCATAGTGTTGGCTTCGCGGCGATGATGATGGGCGCAGACCCGGATGTTGGGAAATGGGTGTTGGGAGCTAGGGATAGATTTACTATAAGGTCATGACACAGATGATGAATGACTGAATACCTACCGTTCAACTGATGTTATAATACTCGGGATATATGGCACTTTCAAACCCTTCAAAGTTTTACCCAGTCTGCTGATGGTAACGTCGCGGCTGCGTGGATACGTGTGGTTTCCTGAGCGGCGTAAGCATTCTCTCACTCATGTGGCGGCCGGATAGGGCACTGGGTACAACTCACAGAGGCTGAGTTACCAAGAGAGTGTTTATAGGCAAACGAAACAAGGCCGAAATGTCGTAACCGGGCAAGTCAAAAGTAGAGCCCGATGGGCTCTGCGTGTGGTTCATTGTACAGAGCACGAAGAACTTCGAAATTCGAATGTTGACTTGAACCGTCACGGTGAATTTGTGCGCCACGTCGTTCTGATTCGTGCAAGGAACAGCTTGAACCCAGCATCCCAAAACTAGAGCACCGGGCAGTTGCCAGTATTAGACCGGAGGTTACAGATAGCCACCCAAGAATCCTTGTAAGAATCATGCAGCTGGGAGATGCGATGACTGCTGTTTTGCACACCGCAGGATAGCCGTAACAAGCTCAAGCTTGGCTCAAGCAAACCGTACGCGTGAGTCGACCCAGCGCTTGTTTCCGGCAAATGCTGAAACAACCGAGNGACCAACCTGAAATGGAATTTACATTCCATTCCATTCCATTAGGCCTGTGACTGTCCTTTGTATGAGGTTGACGAAATAGGAAACCGTCGATACAAAGGCCTGTAAATCTGAGTTTAAACTTGGCTGGTACTGCAGGAAGCACGATTTTTGACAGTTTTTGACATATCCTATGTCGCGTGCGACTCGCGTGGCTCGTGGGGCTGCTCATGTAAGCAACGGAATGCCAACGATCGAGGATGCAACACCGACCGATGATTTTGTGTACCTCCTCCCATGTCATCTCTTGGCCAGGAACTTGCTCGCATACGTGCTTTGGATCCTTCGGAGGTCTCGAAACTCTTCGAGGATACTATCCCTCTCGACCTGCGGCCTTCGTCTAGTTTTCTTGACTCACTGCCACTGGATTCTCGTGTCTTGGCCCTGCGCGTGTGCTTGTTACTCTTCGAGATCTCTGGGAAAACGCGGTGTCCACGCGAATTTCAGCTTCAAAGCACGCTTGCGCTCTGTTCTGGACAAGACTGCTTGGTTGATGCTGGAACTGGCTCTGGGAAGACCCTTTGTGTCGTTCTCCCATTTCTTCTGGATCCTCGGGGGATTGTCATCACGGTCTCTCCTCTAAAGCGCCTTCAAAAGGCACAGGTACGATCTAGGCTACTGCTGCCCCTCCCTATGCCAATATATGCACCTATAGGTTGAAGAATTCGAGCGCTACGGAATCGAGACCATAGCTATAAATCAGGATACACCAAATGATGCCGAACTCTGGAAGGTACTTGGGCTCTGGCTTTAATAACACCTTGCGGAGTCTCACGGCGTTTTCTGGCGCAGCGAATTGAAGATGGCCAAATCCCACACCTTGTCG
>JAPEVF010000611.1:0-27624 GCA_029747585.1 Pleurotus djamor
ATGATTTATACACATTTATTATAACTGCTCAANTTTTTTTTGTTTTGTTTATCAACGCTTTCAGAGCTTTCCTAGCTTTCCTAGCTTTTCCAGCTTTTTGTGCTTTTGAAGCATTGGCGCTCGCTATGTAAGTATTACAGCATCTTTTTCTTGCTTTGTCATACCTCTTGTACAAAGCATAACTTTAAGCGCTTTTTCTATTTTAGATATACAAGATACCTTTCTCCCACAGCTTCTTGATCTTATCTAGCTTCCATCTGCTCCTGGTAAAAATGATGTTTTCCTGATGCACTGTCAGCGGTCTGGAGCGTCTCGTTGCTCATGCTTTGTTTTCTGGAGCTTTAGAAGGCACTCGCAACATTTTCATCTCCATTGTCGAGTTGGCGGGAAACTCAGCCTCGGACCTTCTCACCGCTCGAAAGCCGGTTTCTATTCTGGAGGATTCATTCGGCACGACCCATTTGGCCGGAGCGTCGGAATACCACGTAGTCGACTCGGCTTCGTTGATCAAGTATATCGACTACGCTGCCTCGTTGCGTCAAACCGCCTCGACGCAGAAGAATGACGCCTCTTCCCGGTCTCACTCTATCTGCAAGATCCGGCTCGAGAACCCTTCTCTCCCGCAAGCCGATGACGGCCTGCTTTTCCTCGTCGACCTCGCAGGTTCCGAAGCGGCACGAGACGTGTCAGCGCATTCGTCTGAGAGAATGAAAGAGGCACGCGAAATCAACGCCAGTCTCTCCGTCTTGAAAGACTGCATCCGGGGCAGTGCTAACCTAGATGGGCTCGGTGGACTTGTCAAATCAACACCTCCTGGTCGGAAGGCCTACATCCCCTTTCGTCAAACAGCCTTAACCAAGCTCCTGAAGCACGTTTTTGACCCAGCCGCGGGCCAGAGCTGCAAGACTGTCGTCATCGCGTGCCTCAATCCCAACCTTGCAGACGTATCTGCCACTAAGAATACCCTGAGATACGCCGAGCTCTTGCGAATCACATCCCCAAAGGCAGTGCCACTAAAGTACGACCCAGCAAAGCCAGCCACCTGGTCAAATCAACAGCTCAAAGACTGGATCGTGAATAACGTAAGTCATTGGCTCACTTGCATTGTCAAGAATAAAAGGAGACTCACAGTTGTCACAGTCAGGCACACCGCCAGTATCCGCAGACCTACTCGCCCCATCCGAATCCGGCAAGCAGTTGCTTCGCTTGCCTGCTCCAGAGTTCATCGGCCGTTGCCTCAAAACACCAGACGTATCGCAAGATCAGGCCGTAGCCTTCCAAGCCAAGTTCTGGAGACTCCACATCGATTCTCAGCGCACTCCTGCGTTGGCCCACATCTCGCGAGGTCAAGATGACAAGCAATCCACCGATTCCTCGACTGAGCTGTCCGATGCTTGGGGACATTCCAGTCGCGAGCCAAAGCCGGAAATTGAGGCGCTTCCGTTCAAGAAACGCCTGCGTCCCGGCATGGTGGTCTCCTTAGCCCCTCTCCCTGAGGGATCCAGCCCTTTCATCAGTGCCACCGGACGCAATCTCGTCATGCTGTTGTCTGAGGAGATGGTCATGGACTCAGCGGCGGAGGTGTCGGACACCAACATGAAAGCCTACCGCTGTGCCTTTGTAGCGCCAGGAATCATGCCTGGTGCGTTTGAATTACATCCTTGGCTGCAGGTCGTGGTTCACGAGCGCTACTTGAAATCTGAGGTGATTCTTGAGTATGATTCGGCCACGCGATATTATTACGAGACTCTATGAAGCGCGCGTAGGTAGTATTGCATCATGTTACGGTAGTGATCTTAGGAGCAATAGAATGACTTGCGTACCCAGGAGGGGGCCTTGGTGTTTTCTTATGATGGCAATTAGGGACCCCTACCTTTCTCTCTCGCCAAGGCCAAGGCTGACCACATTCTGATCTCCGGCCACGACGGTGGTACCGGTGCCTCCAGAGTCCAGGTGGACTGGTATCAAGTTGGTAATCCAGAAGGATACATACATACATGCGTTGATGTATCGTAGTCGTACTTAGTCGTAGTCATTGTAAAAGATACATGAAATTACAACATGAGTGTGTGTAGAATAACAATGATCATGAATCATGATGGGTGCAGGGGGAGTGGGGAATGGGATGTGTGGCGTGATGTACAGATGCAGAGGAAGAGTCAAGAGTCAAGAGAAGGAACCGAAACAGAAACCCGAAACAGAAACCCAGAGATAGAGACGTCCAAAAGAAACTGTTGCCGAGACCGAAAATACAATTACACAAGTACCAAACGAAACGAAACGAAACGAGTCCGAAACTGAAGAGAGGAGGAGAGGAGGAGGAGGAGGAGGAGGAGGAGGAGAGGGAAACAGCAACGCCGGAGGTCAAGCGAGAAGCGAACAGCGACACAAATATGCTGATAGACCAGAGCACCCTCTAGACTAATCTGGCAGGTTACTGAGAGCTGGGCAACGGCGCGATCCAAGGCGGCGTGGATGTTGGAAGTAGTCTTCGTGAAGGCTGCGAGCGTCCGATCGACAAAGGCGTTGAACAGGGCGTAGATAGTCAGAGCGGCGTTCACGAGGGATACAGACACCTGATCAACAAGGGCGAGTGCTAGGGCGCAAAGGTTCGAAGCCGCCGTTGTGAGAACTGAAGATATCCACTTTGCGAGGGCGTGCACAAGGTTGCTGGTGCTCGAAGCAGCCTTGGTGAGTATGATGAGCGTCCAGCTTGCAAGTGGCTTCGAAGAGGTGTAAGCGTTCAAGGCGATCTTCGTGAATGCTTGCACAGCGAAAGCGGTAAGGGCGAGGGCTTTGATGATGGTGTGGCCGATGAACCGAAGGACGCGGTGGACTAGCCTTGCGACGGAGCGCAGAGCGCAGAAACTTGCGTACGCAATGGCTACCATCAGGACGAAGAGGAACGCCGAACCGTAGATAAGAGGAAAGATATCGTGGAACTTGAAGATGAACCAGAATGTCCAGCGCCGAATGCTATCGCCGTAGAGGCTACCAATGAGTATACGAGCATGGTAGGCGAGACGGAGGACAAGGGCGAGCAGCGACGCCTTGAGGAGGAGGCAAACAGGCCGACGTAGGTACCTGTTCCATATGATGAGCAGGGCAGAGGCGATTAAGATCGTCGTTCTGGAAGAAAAAGCTGTTGTCAGTGACCCGCCGTTGGTAGTATACAAGTCGACATACCTGTTTGCCAACCACCAGTAGAACAGAGAGATCGCCTTGAAGGTAGAGCAAAATATTTTGACCGGGGCGGCAGTAGCAGGAATAACGGAAGAACCAGCGACGAGACCGATAGCGACGGGAACCAACGACAAAAGACGAGGAACAGGAAGGCCTAAGAGAGTAATTTCCAGAGGGGGCGCGCCGGCGGTGTCAGTCTTGTTGGCGGTTTGATCGAGGAGGGGAAAGCACGGCGTGGCTGGCGGAGTGATGCACTCGGCGCAGTGTGCGAGTCCGACGAGGCATTGGTTATGGGCGGAACGAGAGTACTCAGCCAGGCTGAGCGAGTTGGCTTTGACAGCTAGTTTCCCACATATATCGGGAGGAGGAGGCGGCTGCGGGCGTGGAGAATTGCGATTGAGCGAATCGGTGTTCATCTGGGGGGTTGCGAGAAACCCGGCCGTGACGGCCAAGGCGGCGAGCCGAACGAGGCTGAGCATGCTGATTGTAGGAGGGACAGAGTCGTGAAGGAACTGAAGAAAGAAGGGAAGACTCGAAGGCGGGATATACCAACTATTTGTACCGATCGTAAATAAACGCGACACAGCCGATCGCGACGCGACTGCACCGATCACATGTACGAATTTGTTGAACGTCCCGCCAATGGCGAGCACAAATAATTGCAAAGCGAGTGATTAGTATAAGTACCTATAGCATTTTTTTCAGATGTTCAGGTATGCTCGGCGGATGGTAGAAAGTAGTCGGGCTCACCTGTGGGGTCGATCGGCCCCCGAGCTATGGGGTGACGTGGGGTAATGTCCCTGGGTATCACCTAGAAATCAGTTCGTTGGCACGGCATACTACCCAATCATGGCGAGTGTAAGAGTAAATAGCAAAGGCGAGGTCCGCATTTGTGCGACAAGCTGTAGGCATAGCCATTAGGCTACGCTGCACGATACACAAAATACACATACACGCTTAAGTGTCCATTTCGCTCCTCCTGAAATTCGCAATTCGTGCTCATGAATTGCGACCGATGGAAGTAGATAGTCGCCGCGTTATACTCGGTAAACGCGATCGCTGTAAGCGACGACGACGGAAACGACGGTTGGTGAGGGACCAGGATGCCTTTGGAGTGAAGGAAACAGAATTAGCACACCGAAGAGGTAAGAGCCTGAGTGCAATCAACAAGCCGGTGGGGTCGTATCCCGAGACCTGAGGGTTCCTGTGTTGTAGATATGACTTGTGGGGTCCCTTGAAATATTCTAAAGAAGGGTTGTCAGGGAAAGAGCGGGCACATTCTTCGAATTTCCCTTCATTGCGCGAATGTCGACGTTTTGGAGCAGCTCGTCCAGTTCATAGTCTGAGTCTTCAAGGTCAAGCTCAAGATGGTGGGATCATTGAACTTCGACGCGACGTTCAAGGGCTTTCAAGAGCTGTAGTGGATTCAGATGCACGTTTGCGCCTAACATCCAATGGTCAGCGCTTCAGTAGCGACCGAGTGCGTTAGTTCCTTGAGATACGCGATTAGATGTGTGCATTGGAGGACAATCAACCAAAAACACGCGACTTACCACTTGAGTACGAGTCCTGCGGTCACAATATTCCTTCAAGACACTTGAGTCTCATGAGAATCGGGGACCTGAACCGTGAACGTCTCCCTTGAGCTGTGTAGCCGTGTAGGAGACTACTCTAAGCTGGAAACCAACTGTGTCGAGAGGACAGGGGCTAGGCTTTCAGCATAGTTTTGGCATAAGTAGTTGATGGCATGATGTTACTATCATGTTAGTACCGAGAAGTGCAGCTTGAGTGCAGCAAACTTCAGATTTCGGGTAGGATGAGTTCCTCATGGCACACAGCGCTTGAAGCTTGAAGTTAAGACCAGAGTTCCATCGTAGAATTGTGGGTTCTGAGTCCTGACGTCGATGTTACAGAGCCGTGATTGTAGCAGTTCTTGCTTGGTTCCGAGTCTTGCATCGAAAGTTCCAATTGGGCTTTTGGGCGCCTAATGGAAACAGGGGCTCGAAACCTCAGACGCACCCGAAGGAAGGTTGGCTGAGCAAAATCAAAATTTGTGTTTGTACACCGCCATCCAGTTTATAATCGAATGGCGGTGGCCTATGGTAACAATTAACTCTAGCCCTCGCCTTTTACTAGGGCTAGCTGGTTCCGTGGGTACTGAACGCCGCAAAAAATCTTTGGAAACCAGTCTCTCTTGGGAGATTATGTGTTTTAACTTTTATATTTTGTAACCCACACACATCGAGCGATCGTGCAAGTGGCAGAGGACCGGACCTAAAGCAATATCCGGCCTAAGACGAAGATGTGCGTACTGAGTTCGACGAAGGCCGTCTAGGAAGCAAGCTAGCTCCGTAGAGGGCGCAACCAACGAAAATGATTAACACGTAGTAGACGAGCCGCCCACCAAATATGTGGTTTTCTATCGATAACGCAAAAAGCGAGTTCGCAATGGCGGGGCCTTTATTCGTATAAGCGAGTGCTTCGAACGCGCAAGGAATGTAGACATTACCAACTGCTCTCATCACGCTGACACCCATTTGCGCAAGGCCATTGACAGCGCCGAGGGACTGCCGGTTTGGAGCAGCATCATTGATAAAGATGAATATAGCACCTACGAAGTCAGAGATATGTCATTATTCCTTTCATGTTATCATAGTTTAGGTTGGGGCTCACCGTATGCTAAGCTAATGGGGACAGATAATACAATCTGCAGCCACACCAGCAAAAAGATCCATGTGGTAATTCCTTGGGCTTGGGCGAGGTAGCTTATAGTTGGGTAGAGCGCGATACATGGCATAGCCGAAAAGATACCAGCTGTGAACACCCGTTTCGAACCCCAACGATTTTGGATGCTGGCAAAGAAGAACACTTGGATTATGCCGTTAAGCACGCCGAATACCGAGAGTATATGGCCAATAACCGCTGGAGAGAGGCCAAGACCACCGAGCTCGATAGGTGTCGAAAGGAATAGAGGTTGGATTGCTCTGAATCCGATGTCGACAAACGCAAGGATCGCGTAGTTGGCTGCAGCAATGACGACTTCGCGGGTAAGAAGACTCCGAAGAGGGATAATACCATTAGATGGTTCGTCATCAAGGGACTTCCCTACCGAAGAAGATGGCGACGAAGGAACCTTCGTGTATCTGAGCTCTGGGTTCTCATGATCGGCCTTCCTCCGGAACAGCCGATCAAGGAGCGACCCCTGGTGCTTAACAGGAGAAGTTTCTTCCAAAAATAAGAAAGTTACGACCCATGCGACGAGTGAGAACGTGGCTGGTACGGAGCATGGTAAGAAGTATGGGTGTTCTCGAAGAAAATCTGATCCCCCAAAGAGGTCTGGGAAACGTTCGACAGGGTGGGCAAGGGTTCCACCAATGATGGGTCCAAGCGTAGCACCACTTGACCAAGCAAGGGGCATGTAAGCGTACGCCTGGAATTTGTTTAGCCGTGCTGGATGGAGGAAAGACGGAATTTGGAATTCACTGTAGCTATGTTTGTCGAGTCTGTCATCTCCGCAACTATGCTAAGCGACGGGAATATAAGCTTGAGCCAAAACATACTCGAGGGGGCTTAGACAACACACCTTTTCATCACCCCAATATTGCCGTCTATTGAAAAAATCAGCCTTAACTCCAGCCGGACCAAATAGAAACTGACTCAATGCTCCACTCAAACATCGACTGGTCAAAGGCAAACAACAAACTCGTCAATCAATCCATTCATCAACCGAAGGGAAGGCTGGGCAGCACACCTAAAGAGTAATCCCCAGAACGTTGTTGAAAGTCCAAACATGTACATCGAGATGGATAGTCCGACCAAACCACTGAGGATAACTGGCTTCCGACCTATGCGATCGGATAGTCGACTCCAATGTAACACTGTGAATGCCTCCGTGACGAAGAACAGTGATTGCTTATCAAAAATCTATCAGTGAACCTCACGAGATGGAGCTCGAAAGCCATACCATGATGCCAACATAATAACCGACTTTTGTTTCGTCCCCGCCCGTTATTCCAATTTCTCGGATAAGCTGAATATCATAAATCATCAGGTCGTTAACATTTGACTAATAAACGACGAGGGGGCGTTACCTGGGGCGCAAAGGGATAGATAAGCTGAGAGGTCAAAGGTTCCGCGTGCTGGAGAATAAGGAGGAGGCAGAATTGGAACAATGGGAGAGGCGTCCTTTGAGGGCGATCCAAATTGGGCTTACTTTTCATCTAGTATGGGAAAAGTTCCATGGTCAATCATAGATGTGGGATGAGACACATGCGAACCGTAGGCNTGAAGGCGCCGTTGAAGAGGACGGGGAAGAGGGCATAATTGATGGGTTCGAAGGCGGGGGTAGGTAATTACCCTGATAACTGGCGATAATCCCTGGGCCGCTTTAAAGACTCGTCGAGGAAGGGAACCCCATCCATTCGGCCGAATGCGTACCGGTGCGAAGGCACCTCCATACACTTGGATATGAGCTAAAGTATAAAATGAGAGAAGAAGCCGTCATATCATCTTAGCGAGGGAACTAAGTCCTCCGGGACAATCAAACATGCGAACATGTAGATCGGCAAGAATGGCAAGCTTAGATAAAGGAAGATTCGAGGGGGGAAACATGTAATCGCTTGACAGACATACTTGCACCGAGCATGGGAAGTTACACTTTGGGAAGGCTCTCCCGCAGGTAATGAAGGAAGAGAAGCCTATGGGGAAATGGTATCAGCAAAACAACAAGATACCACAAGAAAGCTACGTTATCATGGGCGTAAACTATCCAGGAGTGCTGTTCAGCTGGAAGTATTCCGCAGAACTGGCTTTCGTTGACCTCTCAGATACGCGCTCGAGCCTCATGGATCCCATCGGCGGATGAGATTGAGTAGAACATCAGACAGATGTGAGAATGGTGTAAGTAAGCTGTCTTGATCATCCGTCGACTTCCAGAACCAGCGGTGGGTGATCGAACCATCGAAGTGCGACTTCTCAGTCGAATCGTTGGCGGGCTGTCCATGTCGTCACCGATTGGACTGAGTTCAGCTGGAGACGACTATAAAGAATCACAGAGTGAATCTGACCACAACGGGAGCGTTGGAGTTAGATAAAGGGAGTCAATGACCCTTGCTGATCATTGCTTGGACCTCTTGTATGACTGAGCCACAGAATTGCGAAACTAGACAACCTGACCGCTCCTCGGGGTATTATATTATAAAGGAAAGGGCCTCCGAAGAGGCCTCAAGTTGGCGGCGGTTACATCTCTGTAGTGAAAATCCTAGCGTGAAATCGCTCTGTTAGAGATAATCGTATACGAATCGTCAAAACTAACACTGACCTCGTCAAGTCAACATACGATTATGAATCATGCGCAGTTTGTCATAGTCGAGCCACAATCATCGACATATGTGGATATAAGGATGGCGCGATCAGTGATCGGGCCACGTATCGTCCGTATAATCAAGCAAAAGGCGGAATCAGTTCAGAAAGTACCAACATGTAGTACGTCGAAAGCATCTAGAGTATCAGGTTTTTCGAAGTCAGTGTCATTGCACGCTGCACAGCAAGACCCGAAACATCACTTTTCTTTGCACGGCTCTTCCTCGAGGATTCCATGTATGAAGCTCGTATTTCGCCGCTTCACGGTGACTTCAGTAGCCAATCAAGGTGGTTCGAGGCTATTTCGCCAGCGAGCATAAGGCTCTAGAGCAAAACTTGACCCGACCCTGATTCACCCACGCAACAATCATGCATGCCAGCTTGAAGTCGCGGTTGGTTTTCAAAAGACTCCTCACAACCCAAGCGACGACGACCATCACCGTAAAATCCACACCGTCAAAAGCTCATCATCATCTTCAGCTGCAGTCATCGACGTTTCCCAAAGGATATGTTTTGACCGGCCTGCATTGTGGCGTCAAGAAAAATTCTGACATCCTTGACTTGGGCGTAATCATCTCAACTTCGAGCAAGCCTACTTCGGCAGCTGCTTGTTTCACGAGGAATGCGTTCAAGGCGGCACCTGTGCTGGTTTCGGAAGAGATTCTGAAGGAAAATGGCGGCAGAGCTCGGGCGATTGTGGTGAACAGTGGGTGCGCCAATGCGGTCACGGGCAAGCAGGGAATGGACGACGCATGGTGCATGGTGCGCGAAACGGACAGTATCTTGCAAAATAGTTCCTTGGCATCGTCTTCGACAGCGACCGGCAAGCATGAAACGCTGGTTATGTCGACTGGCGTCATTGGGCAGAACCTCCCCATATCGAAAATCGTCTCTGGCATTCAAGCCTCGTCGAAATCTCTGGACTCGGACTTTTCGGCATGGGAACGTGCTGCAAAGGCGTTCATGACGACCGACACGTTTCCGAAACTACGCTCGAGGGTGTTCACGATGGCTGGGAAGGAATACAGGCTGGCGGGCATGGATAAGGGTGCTGGGATGATCCACCCAAGCATGGCACCCGCGTCGACCGCGTTGCATGCCACCTTGCTTGGTTGCATCCTCACGGACGCCGCCATCTCTCCGCGTTCTCTCCAAAATGCCCTGACATACGCCGTCGATCGCTCATTCAATTCTATCAGTGTCGACGGGGAGATGTCCACGAATGACACCATCATCGTGTTAGCGAACGGCGCTGCCAATGGTGCAGAAGGAAGGGAAATTGACGAGGCAACGGACAAGGAGGCGTACGAAACTTTCAAGACGGAGCTGACTTCTTTCGCCATTGACTTGGCTAAACTCGTTGTGCGTGATGGAGAAGGTGCAACCAAGTTTGTTACCGTCACGGTCAAGGTGTGTTAGCCGGTTCATTGTCTCTAAGGTTCGCTACTGAAGGATGTTTGTTACTCTCTCAGGGAGCCCCATCGTACGCGGACGCTCATCGCATTGCTTCGCGAATCTCTACGTCAGCACTTGTCAAGACAGCTCTCTATGGCGAAGACGCCAAGTAAGTTGAGCCACTGTGATGTTTACGTATCATACTCATCTATTCTTGCGCAGCTGGGGACGTATCCTCTCTGCTACAGGCGCTGTCCCTCTTTCGGATGCCACCGTCCTCGACCCAACAAAAGTCTCCGTCTCATTTATCCCAGATCAATCTGTCGCCAACACCACTCCCCTGCCTGTGCTCGTCAACGGGGAGCCAGAGAATGTGGACGAAGATAGGGCCAAGGAAATCCTGAGTAATGAGGATTTCGAGGTCCAAGTCGATCTGGGATTGGGAGGAAGCGAGGAAGCGCGGTACTGGACTTGTGACTTTAGCTATGTGAGTCAGGCCCCGTTCTGGTTTGTCGTTGGGGTAGACTGCTGACTTGCTCCGACCTACAGGAGTACGTGAGGATAAATGGGGATTATAGAAGTTAAACTGCCGAACTATTGCACCTCTTCTTCGAACTTTTACTTTCCTTTGTTGTTGGGAGCTCTCTGACTTATTAGACTGGTCGATGCTGGCCTCGACGCCCCTCAGTTGGATATTTGAGTGCATATGCATGATCCGATGCAAGGCAGCCCCGAGACCGTTCCTTGTTTTGTCTTCACAAGAACGGTTGACCCAAGTATTGGATTTTGCGAGCTGCTTAGGCACCGAGAGCGACTATCCGACGGGGGTTTACGAGTGAGCCGAACCGCTTACCCCCACAAGGTATGTTGAGAACAAAACACCGAGGTCGAAATATATTTCCATTCCCCTCCTTAGGTGTGATCGTGATCGAGCGCAGTACGGAGTGAACAATGGCTTCGAGACATTGTCTGTCTCTGCCGACAAAGCACATCGAATCCTTCGTCAGCATTCCCGTCGGTGTGTACTAACGAAGTCGGCCGAGAACTACGCTACCTTCGTCTATAAAAGGGGGGCAAAAGCGGGGGAGTTGGTTCTTCAGGTTACTCGTCACCCAGTTACCTTTTCGCAGCTCTTCTCAGTGCAAACTCATCCTCATCATTATGGACGCTTTCACCATCACCCAAGTCGAAGACGTTATCGTCGCCAACCCCCCTGTCAACAAGGAAGGCGGTGGCGGAGGAGGAGGAGCTTACTGCGTTGTTGCATAAGCGATGACCACGGCTCTTGGTGAGTTTTGCTAACACGCCTTTCCGTTGACGATGATGCTGACTATTCGGGACAGCTCGAGCCCTCGTCGCTTTGTACTCCGTTCATTGGAGTTGTATTTGTATCGAATATTTGCCTATGTGTTGTGTGCGGAGGAAGCAGCTATTGTATAAAACCAATGTAAATCAAAGGAAAAGCAAATATTGTGGGCTTGTTGTGGTTATCATTGTCCCTGATGCCTGAAATCTGAGATGTCCACTTACTTCCCGGATTCATAAAATCATCCTGCAGACTCTTCAGATTTGACACGTTCAATCCCTCACACTGGGTACACTGGATTTACTCTAATTGTAGCGGCCGACTGCCTAGCTCATTATTTACTGGTACCATCTTGCTTCTTCATCCTGAACATATCCAGCGGTACGCCTAGCTGTGACCGTTCGGTAACACTCTCGAGTAACTGGGAAAGGATCCACTCACTTGCTTAGCCAAGCCTGAGTAATGAGTCCCCACAACTTCCATCCATCGATCCCTAGAATCTGCTCTATCATCCTGAAACAGAGCTCCGCGTACTTCCCCATCTAGGGACTTGCGGTAGAGCATCACCCTCGGGGTGACATCGCCATGTACGATCTGCAAGTTTTGCCATACCCATTGAAGACCTTCAGGGAGAATGAGCCATCAGCGTGCGTAAGGAAGGATTCCAGGAACTAGAACTAGTTACACTCGGTTGCATTCATCAATATTTTGAACCAAGCTTGGAGACCGAGGATTTGAGGATCTACTGGTGCAAGCCACCCGAATACATGGGCTCTAAGAATGGGATTTACGAGCCCATGTGTATCACCAAGGTCCCTTTCTGAAACGACGCGATCGTAGAGCTCGGGGTGATCGGGGACTTCACCATGGTAGAGTAGGTGAGAGAAGCGTTCAGAAACCCATTCTGGGTTGGGTTCGTGTTTATTCGGCGCGATTTCTGATGTAGACGATGTCCATTTCAGTTTTACCATGATTGGTGTTGGTGGAAAGTCGGGTGTACTGTCGCGACTGGCTTTGATTATCAGAGTATGTTGCTCGTTTGGACTGTTCGGAGCACTGTGGTGTTCGTGAATCACATAGCCAAGTTTCAGATTCAGGCCATTTGGTAGAGAAAGTAGTGTTCCTTCAAGAGAGGGATGTCGATGGGTAATTTGCCGGGATGACTGAGACGTCTGCGTCATAGTTGGTAGAAAAGAAGTTGGACTCCGCGAAGCCATCTCGTTTCCGGAACAAGACCACGCAAACCAGGGACTCTCAGGAGCGCTCCTATTCTCTCTGGCCCTCGGTCCTCTGGAACATTCATCTGGGTTCAAGGAGGGTCTCGCAAGCTATGGACGTACAGTAAATCTGGCATTTCTTTGTATGGTACATACACTAGAGTACAGAAGATTTTGATGAGTCCAGGATAGAGACTGTCTGCGAGAAATAGGTTGGTTATAGTCTATATAAGATCTAAGAATGAACCTTTGAACCTTGGGTAATATAAGATGATGAATGTGGAAGCATTCAATCAACGCGTGTTATTCCTCTCGGAAGGACTCTCTTCGTCCTCCTTCACCTTCTTCTCCGGAACACCAATGGTAGAAAGATAGCCGACAGCAAAGAGCATGATAAATCCATAGATAAGGACCTCGCTTATGTTGAGAGCGGCGAAGTCAATGCAAGTCCCTTTGAAGACACAGGTGTCATCTGAGATAGGGACAGCCAAGTCGAAGGGAGCAAGAACAAACAGTAAGAAAGCCACTCGTTTTGCGATAACGTGAACGGTCTAGACGGCGAGGTAGATGAGAAAGGAAATTGGATTCACGGACTGGGAACTTGTGAAGACCCACTTTATCAATAATTTGCCGTTTAGTCAACGCATTCCACAAGATCATGGAGGAGACTAGAAGGTTCGTAGCAAGGACTATTTCACTCGCGACGAAGGCGTAATACGCGCTCAACCAGGTGCGGAACGAAGCAATCTCGCCTCGGAACACAGCGACCAGGATCTGAGCGATGATAGCCCATAAAATTAACGAAGAATCGAGGGCTTTCTTCCATTTGCTTGTGATTATGAGCGGCAGAGCAGGATATCTGCTTGCCCGTCGGTGAAGGAGGAATAGGCAAGCGGAAAGGAGGAGGGTCTCGGCAAATTGGTACAGCCAAGCTAGGCAAGAGTAGAAGGCGGGCGAAAAGGGATCAAATAGTGATGATGTTATGAGGCCTTCGTACACGGCGAACATGATCCAGTAGGCGACGAGCGACGTAGAGGCCAAAGCAAGGAGGATGGCGAAGATTGTGCCGGGATCTTGCTCCTCCAATGCTTCTTTCTCTATTCGTGTTTGTGAGGAACGCGCAGATCCCCCTTGTACGGAGGCATCTGAGTTGGCATTACGGATGAGTCGAGTGACGAGGATATAGGCCTGGAGAAAGGAAAATACTGCGAAGATGACGCAGAAACTAAAGACAGAGAGGTCGATGGGGGAGGCGAACTCGAAGGCCACTTCGACTTCTATAGAGCTATGCCCCCCGTGAGGCCTCCCTTTAGCCACTGCGAATGGTAGGAAGAAGGCCAAAAACAAGAGAGTGAGTCGAGGGAACCAAAGTAATGCCATCTTCTTGGGATGCTTTGCGCCAACGATGAAGGGTTTCCATACGTTCCCATGACTTATATGCAAATCCAACTGAGGTAGGCTTCTGAGGATTTCCGTTTCGGTATTGACAATGGTTCGACAGGTATCTGCGCCATCATGAAGGCTCTGAGCTTCTAGAACACAATTCTAGTATCCGTTCCCGCGATACTCAACCACGCTGACTTGTGACAGATCGTTGCGTATGTCGAGGGCTATGCATGAGCTCCTTCTTTGATGTTAGTTGTCAGTATCCTGTTAGAAGTAAGGCGCTTCTGACGTCAATAAGGTTCTCATACCAATGATAATCCTTGTGTAAAATGAGCGAGACGCTTGCCTTGTGAATAGAGCGGAGCTGTGGTGGCAAAGATTGTCGATAAATGACGATATTTGATAGCTTTGAGACGAAGATGCACGACGCGCAAGCATTTAGGGCATAGATTGGGTAGATTGGGATGCCCCATTCAATTCTTTCAGGCATGCACCGCCAATTGGTGGTAATAGAGGGATGCCGAGTGTCGGATTCCGAGACTTCCGCAACAACCATGTGAAGCCCGTGGATTCGTCGAAGAATGCTATTTGCGCATCACGAGACACAAGATCAACCGCGACACCACAGCATTTGTAACGAAGGTGGGATGCTGAGGATCGAGAGCGTAGGCTTTAATTAGAAACAGAGCTCTTGAGAGAATACAGATCAAGGGAAGGGTGGAACAGCCTCTTGTGCCAGAATCAGAAAGAGGCGATGCACGGCATGCCAACCTTTGTTGAGGCCATGCTGAGAATAGTCTGGAGAAGCCATGAGAAGCCATAGGGTTTGCGTAGCGGTGCAATCTGGGAGACATGAGAGATTGGACACAGCCCGAAGGAAGCCACAGGGTGCGTCGAGTCTGAGCTAGGACGGAGGTAGAAAACTAGCAGAACGACTGAACGGGCCGAGGAGGCCCAAATTGAGCTTGGAGGAATTCCCAGTGCAGGGCAATCTGATGCATCATTGCATAAGTAGTCCCAACTTGGTTGTCCAAGGTTCTGAGGAAATGAGCGTCGAAGTGTGACGATGAAACCTACGTACAGTGGAGGGATTCGAACTTGGGCGGTCTCTTCCAGGAAGTAAACTCGACCAGGCACCGATGGTGCGCTAGTTCGAGAAGCTTGTACCTTCCAAGGAAACCAGCGAAATTGGCGGTGGGTCCCAGGACCAGGTCGTGGGTTATACTCTGTTCATGGTACACCATACCAGTCCAACGAACAGCCAAGCTCTACATCGTAAATGACAGCCTAGGCGACCGATGATCAGCCGTTCGTGATGCCATGATACTCGACGTCCCCGTAAGTGTGCCAACAATGGTAGTCTGAGCTTCAATCTTATTATTGGCGTCGATGAGCTCCCGAATTCCAATCAAAGGTTTTACCAAGGCGTACCGGGAAGATGGCACTGGAGCTATGCACTGAGTACTTCTAAAGGTAGTAGAAGTTCTTGATTTCGAAGTTCTTGATTTCGAGTTTCGGTGGGGCATATCAAGGGCGTACATGTTCAGTACATCCAGCCTAGCGCACTCTAGCCTCTGGCATCCAGGCCGAAGGGGGTGTATCCAGAATGTTCATCGACTTGGAGTGTCGTCTGGCGTCGTTTAGCGGCACGAGATCACATGGAAACCGTTGCGAGGCCGACCATTCCGTCGATCCGGTGCCATGATGCCTGATGTCGGTGCATCAGTCTTTCCTGGGTACCGAGTGCGGTTAAGGATTGGGGTACGCAATGCTTGGAGCCTTAACAATACAGACTGCTTCTCAGCAAAGAAGGGGCTAGTGAAGGTATATAAATCGTCCAGCAAATTGAAAAAAGAGCTTCAAGGCAAGAAAGTATACGACAAGGACATCACGATACTCGGGTATATGGACGGGGAGATATTGGGAAGAGAATGGAGCTGACCCATAGAAGTGGGATGAGGGCAAGAAACCCAAAGGTATGGGTCGATCTGCCAGGAAAGAAATCAACCATCACCACCCGAGATCCCAAAGACTCCGAATAGCATCAAATCGAACCGGAAAAAATGTCTCAGATATAACAATGATGGGGGCTATCTTGCCCTACATGTTGCAGAGGATAAGGAGGGCGGATATGCCAAATATACCTCCAAAGATGGTATAGAGCACGGCGAGTCCGACAGGGAGCACGGAAACGAAAGGACCGTCCCAGAAATCAGGCAAGGTCAATTTGAGAGCATCGGCAGGCGGCTTGTTCCCGGTGGTGACATTACAGGCGGTCCCGTAGGCTACAAAAGAGAAGAGTTGAGCTGTTGAGAGCAGCGCTGGCAACAGGGACATACCACCGAGTAGGGGGGAGGAGCCGATGAAAGGGTCAACGGGTTTGTTCGTCCTGATCACTTCGTTGAAGAGACATTGTTCGCAAGAAGTGAAGGCGTCAAGAGTGTCTCTCCTGCAAAGGCAGTTGGCATCATCATTGCAATCCTATAAATTGGCAAGTTGATTCAGCAACGGCGTTCATTCGAGTGGACAGCTGTGCGCACCTGCATCGACTTCGTAGCATTGTTGCAGATGGTAGGGCACTAGAGGTGGATTTGAGCAGCTGCGTCGAGGGAAAGCCCAGCCATGGCTTACGTCGTCGCCGATAACGGTCGGAATGAGTTCTGATATTGTGAGGTCCTTCTCGCCGTAGGTCACATTGAAGACGGCCAAGGCTAGAGAACCATCAACATTGCGCTGCATGTGCAATAAGAAAGGTGACTCACCTCGACCTGCGAGAGCCAACACCAGAGTGAACGCGATGAAGAACTTGTCGGTGAACATTCTGACTTCGAAGATCGAGAAGTTTGGAAAACGGAATTACAATGAAAAAGGTCGGAAGTTGAGAAAGAATGTGAGAAGGCCTGCCAGAGGTCGGAGGACTTGTTCAGAAAGGGAGTCAAAGAAACGGAATCTGGAAACAACGGCTTTATATCAGTGGCCTGGGAGCTGCTGGAGAAAAACTATTTACGAACCGTTGTCGTGGGATGAAACAAAGATGGTGAATGACTGCGCCACTACAATTCAGAATCCAAGGAAATGAGTTCTCACGATCACGCTGTCCCGTGGACCGCCTCAGTAGACCCAGGCAGGGATGGATTTTACAGTTCAAATATTTACCTTTGAACGACCTTTGAACGACAGAAAGCGCAAACCGCCGTCATGGTCGTCCGAAACTGTCAGCAAGGCCATCGCACAGGCCCGTGTGTGTGAGACTGCTGCATCACTGCTCAAGGATACATACAAGTCGGTTCATTTAGTGGATGCGAGCGACGCAACTACTCGACTGTCTACTGGAAGCCTCCCCCTATCAATCTCAAGGACCTCTCCTCTCGCGCCTCTCGAGTGCCTTCTAGATAACATCGTTGCACCTGCCCTTCACTCTGGCTCGTCTACAGACCCCGTTTCTAACGATTCCACCTTCCCAACCAATCTTCAACGGATTAATGGCACGGATTTCATGCCCGTTGCACTTTTGTGCATCGCTGGATCGCTGGAGCCCAACAAAGAAGATGCATGGCTGAAGATTCTTGAAGGAGACTTGCTCGAGTCATTTCTGAAGATGAGAGCGCGAATATACTAGTTGTATACTAGAGTTCGAGTTGGCATGTTGACTAGCCTTGCACATTCTTCCTTTTACTAAGGATTTTGCGTCCGATCAACCCTTGGACTCGGAGACGTTAAGTCGGCAATATACAGAGGCCCCTCAAGTGGTCTGCGTCAAAGAAGAGTTGGTCCGTATCTCGACTTTGCCGCGTTCCCCACCACGCGTTCACGACATCATTGCCCCAAATGGGAGGAATGAAACGTTCGTTTCGCCTCCTCCAACCACCGTCCATATTCCCCGTTCTTTGAGAAAGGTTTCATCACCGTGCTTCCGTCAAGCCTCGCTGCGGTTGTGAACCAAGATACCATTCGAACGGGACACACNAAAAAACGAAAGACACCGAAACACCTCGTGAAAGACGTCTGTCACGGAGAGGAAAGGAGAATGCGGTTAGGTTTTAAATAGGCGAGTAATGTAGCGCAGCTTTTCTGTGTCGTTGAGGGTTTCGTTTCCTTTTTATCGACCTTGGGTGTTTATGATCGTCTTTGGGTTCTGTTGCTTCATTTCTTATTTCTTGCCATCTTATAGAGTATCCAAACCCCATTATTATACCCTATGCACTCGCTCTTCTATTCCTGATGTACCCAATCCTTTGTTTACATTTCATGTATCTCTTCCAACTCCTACTTATCCTATTCTCCCTCTCATCATATTCTTCCGGTACACGAGTAGTTGTATCCAATCGACACGACTTAGTAATCCCCATAAAGTTCACGCCATTCTCGTTGTAGCCGAAGTGCCTTCTTCGTGATATCAGTCCATTGTCCACCCAAAACACTCGATCTTTCGACGAAGTCCTCCTGCGATATAATCGCTAACCGGTTTCCTGCCCACGGTCCTCTGGTGCTAATGCGATCCGGCCCCGCCCAAATAACCAAAGGAATGAGCATGTCCTTAAAATCAACGCCGTATTCGCCCTTGATATATTCCTTTTTGGTGTCGTTGATTAAGACTTGATGAACAGGCTTGGCTGGCAGACCAACGATGCTTGAGTACTGGAGCTTCTCGTGAGGGGAGAGTTTCTCAAAGACTTTCCACCGTCTCCGAGCGGGATCGATCGGGCGTTTTTGAGCGAAACCTTTGGCTATCTTATAGTAAAAATCGTGGAAATGTTCATTTTCTTCATTCGCATCTTTAGGAGGTGCTGCGTCTCCGAAAAACTTGACCCTATCGGCATCGGTTAGGTAACCTTTGGGGAAGTTGTCCGCGTAGTCGCCCATGCAGATAATTCTGTCATTTGCCCAAAGGTAGGCATCGTGCCAGGCAGTGATGTCTTTGACGAGGATAGGATAAATAGTCATAAAGATCTGCGAGTTCGTGAACGAAAAAGAGATCAACGATGGAGTAGATAGTTTGGAGGCAATGAGGACGATCAATTCGGAAGGCAGATCTTTCCAAAGCCCCAAGTCGTCAACACCAGGTTCTGGTTTGCCTCTGTTGCGAGCCCCAGTCAGAAAAAAAAGTGAGCCAAGCGAGATATGAGAATATACTCACCTAAAATACCTGCGTTTATTTTCAGGTAAGCTCGAAGGCGTATATCGGACGGTAAGCAACTCTGCTAAGTTGAAATGCGCGATGGCTGATTCACGAAGTTTGCCCAGATGATGGCTGGACTCTTCTTTATCGACATCAAGGCTGCGTTGAGAGGGTGGATATCCATTAGTTCGGAAGAGCTGGGGCTGAGAATGCTCACATCTGAAAATATTGTCCCATCGCGAACAATGGAGGAGGATGAGTCCAAGATGAGTCACGTCGGAAGTTATATTACGAGTTCGCACACATCAGGGGTTTGTTTGATAGGAGATTCGGCCCCAAACGGTGAGGTCCTTGGACACATAGAGGTGGATTTCCAGTGTGAGAGTTGTAAATGCTTCAGGAAAAGTACAGAACGCGATATAACAAGAGAGAAAGGAAAGCGAAGGATCGACAGCGAAAAACAGCTACACATCAAGCAACCCCCGCCACCCACCTCTCATATCCAATCGCAAGGGACATCAAGTCTTTCTTCCTACTAGGTCCGTCATGATACTCGATCTTCGCATGTTCAATATGAGCGAGGAACTCCTTCGAGGGTTCCTCCACCTCGCTCACACCGCCCATGGCAGTCCTGACAGCCAACGAATAAACCTCCAAATCCTTCCGCTCGCCAAACATTGAAGGCGCATCAAGTAGCTCTCGGTACTGATCAACATATCTAGTCGAAAAACCGTCAGCGAACAAGTCATACAATCATCGGAAACGAGGGAACAACGCACTCTTGGTACTCAGCCTCGTCCTTCGTAGAGACGCTGGCGTTCAATAGTTGCTTCGCAATGACTTCAGTAGATCGATGGTCATTTTCAACTTTATCAGGCTGGTGCTGGTGGCGCCTCTTCGTCTGAGCTCTGGGTTGAGCTTTCTGATTATGGTGGAATTTGGAATTGGAAGCTCCGATCCATCCTCTGACACCTTGAATCATCCTGTAGCGGTGCCCTCAATCAATTTTCGTCATCCCGTTCCAAAGACGGAACGCCACTCACCCTGCCTGCCTTCGTGTCCCGGTGCCATGAGGCTGGAAGGGACTGTAGTTGATATCTTTAGCGGTCTTCCTACAAAACAACTATCAGACGCCGCGACCCAGCTACCAAGGATTTACTTACCCAGGAAGCTTCAGCGTGCTATTCATCGAGTACGCAAAATGTTTACCAAGGCTGGTAAACAGCAACGGCCGATAGTACTCAACCCAGAAATCTCCGCGACTACCACGAACAAATTCGTTCAACCCCTTTTCACATTCCTCTAAGACATAGGCAGGTTCCAAGTGCGCTGGGTTGAACCATTGTTGATATCCACCTCGTACGGGTGTTGGTGTAGGTCGCTCCGAAGGGACACCTAGAAACAAGTTAATTGCTGCTTGTTTATCCGCATCTACAAGAAAATGTCAGAAAAGATGGAGGATACAGTTTCAGTGACTGTCTCACCGAGAAGAGAATTAGTGTAAAACCTCCTGATGTTTTCGATAATATCTCTCGAATGACTGTTCCAGTGCGGCATGCGCCGGTAGGTCTCCACCCGATTCACCAAAGCACTGCCCGTATATTGAAGGGCAATGGCTAGAGAGAACACCGTTTAGCACGTTTCAAACGCAAGATAGAGAAGGGGACGGACTATCGCCATGGTCATGATACATCTCCGTCAACATATTAACCGCGTCAGAATCAAACGCCAGATTGGGGTTATCCACAACACCCAGGGCATAAAGCTGGTGACCCAGTGCCCGTTTCCCAAAGACGAACTGGGCAGCGTTCGTCCTATCCAAGCAATCTACACAATTTGTCCGGCAAATGCCATTCTGAAGTGAGATTGTAGTCCGCCAGGGGACATCTGGGTCCATTGGGACAGTGAGCTCGCCATGATCCTCGAGGGTAGTAGCGTATCTAGTGGGCGTAGCAATGGGCGTAGCGGGAAGAGGATGTGAATCACCGAACAGAAGCGACGTTGGACAAAGGAGCCCACCTGAGTTCTCTATTCTGAAGAAAATGGGCGTAGGGTTCAGGCCCCGAATGGAAGAAGCCCGTCATCTGGATGGACTCCTCGGCTAAATCCTCGAGGTAACTGATCACATCTTGAGTCTTCCTATCCGCCACCATAAATTTGTAGTCAACGATAAATTTGAGGGAGACATACTCCTTATAAGCCCTTGACATATCCCAAGCTCTGTAGACCATCTTCTTCCCTTTGGGTAAGAATTGGTTGAGATATCGCACGCATTGTGTGTATTCATCGAGAAGTTTGCTCTCCCGAGGTTGGGGTTCTCTCCTAAGGGACACACAGAATCGGACCAATGCTAAGGTGGCATCACTAGGAAACTCACCGCTTGATGAGGTTGAGAATGGTGATCGGAGCACCGTATCGCCCGAACAAGTCATCAAAATGCTTGGAAGCAGCGGAGTAGAAGGGGTCAACGACACTTACTATAATGTTACATTAGTGAAGAATTGGTAAAGAGCGTTAATGAAAAAATGGATGCGAACTTTCAATCGGCGGCTTGGGTGTTACGCCGCTTGACTCCTGCGTCCAGTATATAGGAATGCTGCCTCTATACTAATATCATAAGCCTTCAGAAAGAAAAATGAACAAGGACAACGGAGCTAACTTGGACATAGCTTGTGTAGTTAGGACTGGGCCTTCGCTTGTGCTCGGGAAGAGTACCCCGCGCACCACGTCTCGACGTGCTTGATAAAGGCTCGCTGGCCTTGTCCTGTGCGCCAAGATCCCTCTTAGGAGGGAAGTAAAACGGCGTCGTCAAAGCTTCGGAAACTATTTGTTCCGTTTCGACCTCATTGGCCACGTTGCCCTAAAGGATGTTAGTTATATGTAGCTAAATTGAGCCATCGCACTAACTTCATCATTAACACCACGTTTCAGATACCGAGCTCCAGCAAAATGTCTGGATCTCCGGGCGATAAGCGTCACGAACACTACGCGACCGAGTACGGTAAGTTCTATAAGGCGTTGGACGGGGTCAGTAAGCAAAAAGTAGCAGGTGTTTTTACTTACTGGCTTGATCAACGTGTCCATGAACCAAAGGTACCATCCAGACTGCACCCAACCGCATTGACCCACCAGACCTCCCTTCCAATCCATGTGGGCGGATCGCTCCTCTCGCCTGGCTGATCATGTAATGGTTCCAAGCATAGCGGTCGTTGAACGGCCGGCCACCTCTGGAAGGAAGCCCAGACATGCCACTATCAAGGTAATACTCGCCATACGTCATATTGTGTTGTAGAGTCGAAGTAATGTCATAAGTGTAGCTGCAACCATGTTAGAACCTTGGATACAACGGCTTCATCTAGGCATACCTGAAGTAGAAGTTCTTCGACATGTCAACCTGCCTGAAGACGGCCATCAACCGGATCTCCTCAGCTTGTCTCTCCCTATCCACTTTCATTGTTGGGCAAACAGGGATAACGTCGATCCCTTCACAGTGGTACAAGTAGTGCCCGCCGAGGAGAGCGACAACAGAGCGCTTGGTGATGACAACCATATAGTAGCCTGCCGTAAATCGGATGAAGCCTATCAAGTTGATGAGTTGTCAAAGCGTCCCTCGCAGATAGATGAAGACACCAACCGACAACGCCAAAGAAGACCCGAGCTCGTCCTAGTCCACCGGAGCTTCTGTTGCCATCATCAAGCATTTTGAGCATTGCGCTCATCTGTTTCCCAGTGTACTCAGCATCGTCCTCGACGATGTCAAGCGGATAGCTTGAGTTCGGTGTCTCGTCTCCAACACGACTCTCTGTATCACTCTGGCTGCTCTCCCTCGCGCCAGTCCTGTCAATCTTGATGATCCTGTGCCTCGAGTCAGAGGCGTTGCTAGCAACAAGATAGAATTTGAGGCGTGTTTCGTATAGGATAAACTTGTTGAAAGCGGTACTCCTTCGATTGGAGTAAAGGCGTGCAGATGAATTCTCAAGGCGTGGCGCAACCTTAGGCTCTCCCTCGAGGAGCTCATGTGTCGACGTTAATGTAGGCTCTGAGTCTGATGCAGCAGGTAGATTATAAGCGGGTAGCTCGCCATTTGAGACGGCCTCGGAGGATGACATGGTCACAGTGCGAGCGAAACACACGACGTGTCACACATGTCACGCAGGCTATAGGAGAAAACTTAGGGACGCATAGGAGGTTCAATTGAAGCACAGATGCCCTCGAAGTTGATCGCTGTATTACGACGAGATTTCTCGGCGAAGAGGCTTCCCGATGCCGTGGGGGAGTGATATCGGCAAGAAATCCACCCGTTTCATGGTAAGGAAGCATCATCGACGAAAGTATGGCATACGGGTACCTGCTACTCTGTTTCCGAGGGATGTCCCATGAAGATGATGGGTATTTGTGAATACAAACCAGCTGCCAACTTCCGTACCCACTGACTTGATCTGTGAATGCAAAATCCACAACCAAACTCGGGGTCCATCGCAGTCTTTTCAAGGAACCTCAACATGTCCAAGCCGCGTCCACTGGTATGAGCCACCACTGCGTCGGAAGCGAGTTTCATTTTGACCCGAAACGTTTGGCACGAATTGCATGTGTATGGGTAGATACTGGATTGCACGGCTTCGAGCAACCAGTTTGCTACTTTGCTGCGACCGTCCAGGAGGATACAGTAGTCTTCAGCTCGAAGAGCGTTCACGTCATATTTATCTGACGACTGAGACGACAATTCGTAGTATGCCATGGCTAACGGCAGTCGCAACTCGTCGCGTAGGCGAACTCGCCACGATAGCTGGATGAGGTGCATCGGGTCTGGGCGTGTTCCTTTTTCCAAAACTTTGTCGCGGGTACACCACTTGCCATATTCGTCGCCAGGCCACTCGGAGGATAGAAAGGAGATGATAAAGTCTTGCAGTTGAAAGGCTTCGTACTTGTTGGCGAGCATGAGGGGCCCGACAAGAAGGCTCGGAGTCTGTTCCTGAAATTGCTGGCGAAACAGCGGTCTAAAAAATCGTGTCGTCGAGAGTTCGATAGGCGCGAGCATTTAGGAGAGCTTACAAGGGATTGTACAGAGCTTGCAAGAAACCTCTGAGATGCTGTGTCCTGTCTTGTATAGAGATTACTGGGGTGCCGTGATATGAATCCCCCTCAATGGGTGCCTTGGCTATTGTGAGCATGTCATGGAAGATAGCCGATGCGTTTGCTAGGACGGATTTATGGACGCGAAAGTAGGTGACGTCTTCGGGGAAGTCGAGGTCGTCTGCTGAAGCCAGAATGATGTTCCCATCGCTAAGATAAAGGGCCTCGTCGTGTTTTATAATAGGGACGATCGGGGAACAAGAGCGAAATCGTTTTGGTGGGATCTGAGCCATATCGTTGGATTTAAAAGTTTCTGGTGTTGGATGAAGAGAAAATGAAGAGGGGTACGAGCCACCTCACCCTCAAAGGCTCCTCCTAAACATATCTCTGTTAGTATATCGGTTAGTACACGCGCCTGTCACTCTTTGCCTGACCGCGCGAAAGCTGGGTTCGACTCCCAGACAGAGAGGTATTCCAGGGAAGGTTCCTCTTTTGCTTCGAAAATTTCGAAAGGAACTAGACTGTGATGCAAAGCAGTCCGTACGTGCATTAAAAATGCTAGGCGTGGAGACTAAGATGTAGAGTATATAAATTTGGTCAACGTTGGAGAACCTCACGTTGGTGATTTAATACTACGGGCGGGGGTTGAGTTTATCCTGATACCACGCTATCAAAAGCTAATTCATCCATGACGCAAGAGTAGATACAGACCTCTTGTGCAACAGCCGAAATCCGCTTGGCCAGAGCCCCTCGACGATCATCCGTGGAATTCGAGACGTCGTTCTGAATGAGTATCCCCCGCGTAGTCCCATCTCGGAGTCTGCGAAACACCATGTTGTTCATATTGATGTCCCCATGTACGATCTTAGCGACTTGGTAGACCCAATGATGACCTTTCATAGTTTCATCAGTGAGGATTGGGGTGGATAGGCGGGGAACTTACATTCGACGATATCAACGCAGATACTCATGAATGAAGTCAAATCCCTAGAATCGGCCAAGGCAGCGAGACTTCGGAACACATAGAATTTGAGAGGGTGATTCTTGATAGAGTCTGATTGGTCGCCCACTTTCTCTAGCACAATTTGGCGCAGTATTTCAGCGCCACTGGGAACGACCCCATGGTAGAGAAGACTGGGAAAGTTGGCTGCAGCCTGCGAGCCTCGAGTCGTTGAAGCGAAGTCTTGATTGCTAGCTCCACTATGAGACTCAGAGGTCATCCAGCTAAGCTTTACTACGACGGGTGGCTCATATGACTTGACATCGTCGCGAGCGGCCTGGATGATCAAGGTATGGTGTCCATTCATTGAATCACGTTGGTGGAGAATTGTACCCAGTTTGAGCTTCCAGCCATTCGAGAGAGGAAGGAGTAGGCCTTCCAAAAGCTTTTCCTTGCAGTAGTGTTTGTGCTGCATTGTATGAAGCGTAGAGAAAGTGGTCGTGGAAGGAGCGTGGCCACTGGCCACTGCCAAGTGGCATCACCGACCTTAGGAGAGTCCCTATGTTCAAACTCCGCGAGCAGCCAACGCCACATCCAAGTTCTTGCGTCTTTCTCTTACCAATCTCTTACAGTCTTGCCCTCATAATGTTACCCTCTGTCTCCTTTCGTAAATCCATCACATGGCTACCGGATGCAGCAAGTGAACCGACTGACACGATTGTCCTTACGGGAAGGTCAAGTTGCTTCATTGATACACGCTTCATCAAAGGCACGGAAGAATTGGATTGGGCGTTTGCAGGATATCGATCCACCGGTGACAAACCAGTACTCTTCCGATGCTCTATATGAAACTGACTTGATTGTTTCGCTGATAGATGGGAATCTAAGTCGATTCAAGCACTATATTGACTCTCGGACGATGGTAGATCTCGATGTTGATCCAGAATGCCATATTAATCCTGATTGTTCGATGCTTGAAACCCCCAGGATCCTAAATGTGTCATCGATGAAGGCGAGAACACTGTCTTGGATGATGGCAACGTCGTCGAAAAGGGCGTCATGGTCAATCCCGAAACAGGGCTGATGACATCCTACGAAGAAGTTTGGGACGATGAAGACAGCGACCACTGCGTTTTCATCACTCGGAAGGGTGACGATGCCTCTTGTGAGGAAGCGTGGCATGGACTGGTAGGCGAATATCAGGCTGCACTCGGTCGGACTTCGTCTGGAGTGTTCTGGGCTTGGCAAGCAAAATGGGAGGGTAAGGCATGGGTGGTGAAGCACCGTACGGCGTCCTCTATCAGTCTTGAACCCAGTGGCATCACATTTCTTCCCAGAAATGTCAACCTGCTAGGATGGTCTGATGGGGATGATATTGAATATGGTGCAGCGAAGTCTCGGTGGCGAGTTTTAGAGATCTCTGCTTTCTGAAAAGAGGAAGCTTCATGCACCCAGCAATAAGTATCATTCGATGTTTCGATCGCAACAGTCAAGAGGCACGGGAGTTACTCAACCGTATCTACATCATCCACAAGAATCATTCGATCTTCACCTTCTCCCGTACATCAAGACAGACCGTGTGGACGTACCTACCTGCTGTAGCCTGGTCTCGACATCCTCTTGTCCTCCGTGGGCACTCTATCTCCATAGTGGGTAATCAGCATCACGCGCTCATTCAATTGCAACTATCGCACTCATTACATGCAGTTACCGTATGTCATTTATGATGCATGGTGTCCGATGCGCGCTGCACATGCCATCGTCAATGTACGAAATTCGGACAATCTCACCCCCACAATTGACAAAACGTGGAAAATCACCTCATTGGTGCCTCGTTTCTTATCTCTCCATCCCCTTCGCTCTTTGCGCGCCCTAGCCGCCCTCCTAAATCCCGATGCTGTCTACTTGTTATATAAGGTCGACGGTTCCCGTCTCCGCTGAGTTATACCTACCCCCAGCCCTGAGTAGGGCCTTCCGTTGGTATCGTCCATTATGTCCGACGATCAGGCGATCAACGTATGGTTGGAGAGCTCACGATTGGACGGTATGCTCCTTGGGGCAATCTCCTGGGGTATGTACCTTTTCTGCTGAGTTGTGTGCCAATATTTGCCTGACCTCCAACGACTTGACTCTCTCTCCGCCCTCTAGGGATATTTTTTCTTTTGACCATTCAAGCCACCGCTGCCTTGTTCAAGAAGCCAAGCCATCCAGGGGAGACTATTGCTACCCACCGGAACATCTTGCTTGCTTATATCGCGCTGACTTTCGTCCTTGGAACAATTGGCTTTGCGGCCAATTCGCGATATACGCAGATGATTTGGATTGATCTTCGGTCATCTGGAAGGGATCCGGAAGAACTCATTGTGAAGGAGTTCGATTACTGGATCAATCGACTTGCCGTTGGATGGTAAGTTCATGCTTTCCGGATCCATTGNCCTGCGTNTGTTGAGATSSANNMTGANCWRKTAGTWAYWMWGWGATGWYTGAGCGGCTTCATATCGACTTCGCCAAGGATGCTTGGAGAGCCTCAAAATAAACGGAACGAGCTGCCTCAAATGATTACCTGGATATCAAGACACGAGAAAATGGCGACCTTTTCATCGTACATCGAGATGCTAAAGACACGTCATTTGCCCAGTAAGCT
>JAPEVF010000612.1:0-27607 GCA_029747585.1 Pleurotus djamor
GTACTTGAAATGCCTTCGGGTACAGGCAAGACAGTATCCCTGCTGTCCTTGATTGTCTCTTACCAACAGGTGGTCCTTTGATCCTCTCCCATTCTACAGTCCTCTGATGGTCGCCTCCAGTTCTATCCTACGAAGCGAAAACTCATATATTGTTCGCGTACCGTACCCGAAATCGAAAAGGCTTTGGCGGAGCTCAAGCGACTGATTGAGTACCGCGTCAACTGTGCCGAGGACGAAGAAAGCAAAGCGAAGGAACGTGACTTCCTGGGGCTAGGCTTGACCAGTCGCAAAAATCTATGCATTCATCCCGATGTACGTTCAAATCCGGGAGTTGTGCCACATCTAGGCTAACCAGTCCTAGGTCTCGAAAGAGAAAAAAGGGAACATCGTTGATGCTCGCTGTAGGGATCTCACGAACTCGGCGACATGTGAGAAAGGTCGCGCCAATCCTGGTTCCGTTGAATTATGTGATTGGCATGAAGTATGTAGACACGTTCGCCACCCACGAAGGTTTCTGGCTAATCACTTCCCCCAGAATCTCGGACAACTGGATCCAGGTAATCTGATCCCTCGGGGAATATGGACTTTGGCAGATATTCTTGAGTACGGTAAAGATCATGGCATTTGCCCTTACTTCACTGTTCGCCGGATGGTATCTCAAGCTTCTCGCCTCGGCGAAGTTTTTTCTAAGTCCTTTTCTAGATGCCCTTTGCCGATGTCATTATCTACTCTTTTCATTACCTTCTTGATCCCAAGGTGGCCGAGCAAGTCTCCAAGGAGTTGTCCAAAGATGCCATCGTCGTTTTTGACGAAGCCCATAATATCGGTAAATTGGATGAACCGCATTCGCCACGGACCGCGCGCTGACTACTCCATTACAAAGATAACGTTTGCATTGAGAGTCTTAGCATCGATATCACCCGGCCTATGCTCGACTCTGCGGGACGTAGTGTCGTAAAGCTCGGAGAGAAAATTGAAGAGTGGGTCACGCGGGCTTCTTTAATCTCTCCTTTTCTTACCCTTATCAAGGTTTAAAACTACAGACGCAGCAAAACTTCAGGACGAATATGCTCGCTTGGTTGAAGGCTTACAGGAAGGAGAGACTGATGTCGACGCAGATCAGTCCGTCCCTAACCCAGGTAAGTCTACACACCTTTATGGTCAAGACCTGGACGCCATGTGCGGTATCAGTACTCCCAGATGACCTCCTCAAAGAGGCGATACCTGGCAACATCCGAAAAGCCGAGCATTTTGTGGCGTTTTTAAAGCGGTTTGTCGAATATTTAAAAGTGAGTGGTGTTTTGGTCCTGAAGTCAATTACGTCCTCCAACAGGAACCATGGTGTGATCCAACTAGACTCGGATGCGTGTCCTACACGTTGTCGCTGAGACGCCCTTGTCGTTCCTCCAGCACCTCAAAGATATCACCTATATAGAGCGGCGCCCTTTGCGGTATGTTTCTTGTTCATCCATGCTTCCCTCTCGTCTAGATTTACCAAAGTTTCTGCGCCGAACGACTACAGTCCCTTGTCCGCACTCTCGAGCTCAGCCGTGTCGATGAGTATTCGGCCCTTCAAAAAGTCGCCAGTTTCGCCACGCTAGTATCGACTTATGAGAAAGGTACCGTCTACTTCTTTTGTTGGCCTACTGCTTTTATACATCTTCCCCAGGCTTCTTGCTCATTCTAGAGCCCTTTGAGACTGATAATGCGACAGTCCCGAATCCTGTCTTCCATTTTACGTGGGTTCGATGCTACAGTGTGGGAGGCCGTTCGGCTTATGTCCTTGCCTAGATGTCTCGACCCCTCATTGGCCATCAAACCAGTCTTTGAACGGTTCAGCAGCGTTGTAATCACTTCTGGAACAATATCCCCGTTGGATATGTACCCCAAGATGTTGCAATTTACGCCTGTTGTGCAAGAAACATATCCTATGACCCTGACGCGTAATGCTTTCTTGCCTCTGGTGAGTCACCGATCGCTCTTACGGTGCCGCCATTAAATAATGGTTTGTAGGTCATCACACGGGGGAGTGACCAGGTCGCCATAAGCTCGCGTTTCGAAGTCAGGAACGATCCAGCGGTGGTTCGTAATTTCGGGAGCATCCTTGTCGAATACAGTAAAATCGTCCCGGACGGCATTGTGGCCTTCTTTCCAAGCTACTTGTATATGGAGTCAATTGTGGCCGCGTGGAACGATATGGTACGCAATAAGTTTCCTGCCTCCTATCGCTTGGTCACACTGTCAACTTTAACAGGGGATCCTGAACGAAGTGTGGAAGAATAAACTCATATTCGTCGAGACACCTGACGCGAATGAAACGAGCATAGCTCTAGAAAATTATCGCCGTGTGCGTCACCCTTACGGCTTCGTAATACTCACTGTACGAAAATGACAATCCTATAGGCTTGTGACAATGGCCGTGGGGCCGTCCTTCTGTCAGTCGCACGAGGAAAGGTCTCAGAAGGTATCGATTTTGACCACAACTATGGCCGTGCTGTTATCATGTTTGGGTAAGGCGTTCTCAATCCCCATGTATCCAATTAACACTGGAATAGTGTCCCATATCAATATACCGAAAGTCGGATTCTGAAAGCCCGCTTGGAGTATTTACGAGATGCCTATCGCATCCGCGAATCAGAATTTCTAGGTTTCGATGCCATGCGTAACGCAGCTCAGTGTGTGGGGCGTGTCCTGCGTGGTAAGACAGATTGGGGGCTAATGGTGTTTGCCGATAAGGTGCGCCGCTAGATTTTTTACTATTTGGTTTCTTCTGACAACATATCGCAGCGCTTCGCTAGATCGGACAAACGGGCTAAGTTACCCCGTTGGATCAATCAGTATATCACGGAGGCCGCATCCAATCTCTCAACAGACATGGCCATCACCCTTTCAAAACTCTTCATGCGTACCATCTCTCAAAATCCCAATGAAAATCAAACTGGTATATCATTGTGGACGATCGAAGACATTCAGAAGGCCCAAGACAAACAGAAAGCCCAAGATTTGGAGCAGGCACAACGGAATGCAGAAATCATGGGCGATGACGACGACGGATATGGCGACGGGGGTATTGACGATAACATGCTAGTTGACTTTGATCTATGATTTTCTGCGCAGTGTTAGCATACATTATAGACGCGCGGACTACTAATGGGACGACTCACTGCAAACATTGAGGGCACTTGTTATCCTGCATTAGACGACGCTAGGTAAGCAAGCAACTCGAAGATACACCATACCTACCTCATGTGAAAGCAAACGCTCCGGTTGTCTATATCAGTGAGGCCCTCGTCAGAAGGCACCAGGGCGTTAAAGGCCCGATGCTTACGCAAACCAACGTTGACATTGGCAAGTCCCAGCCATTCTGTGCTCTGCTGGATGTGCCTGGCTATTGTAGCAGACGGAGCTCTGGCAATCCACGTCGGTGTTTTGAGTGAGTACGCGGTGTCCACAACGGGTATACAAAGTGAATGCAAGTTGTCTGTGACACATCTAAACCAAGTGGCATCTTTATTTGAAAGGGGCCTCGCGGACTTGGGAGCAGAGATCTCACCACTGTGGTCGGCGGAGGTAGGAGAAGATGGATTTTGATCGCGAATCGAGGCTTTGGCTTCGATCTGGATGTCGACACCGTGTCCTATATCGTAGATTCAGTGTCGGTGACGAGGATGTAACCTGCTGAGTCGACTATCCTACCTTGTGAGCACGACAATGGAGGGGGGAGCAGAGAAACGTGTAACACAGGAGGCAGGTCCAAGAACGGCCAGTAAATGTAGGAAATGGGCAAGGTTCACGGTCCGACTGGAAGTCCGTTGCTTCGTCTGGTTGTAGCTGACTTTGTATGAATATCGAGTATTAAATGGATGTTCAATGCCTCAAGACACAAATGTGACGATTATAGCATGGTCAGAGTGTGATAGTGGGAAGGTCCGTGTTGATGCACCAGGGAACTGGATAATCGAGATGCACTCGTGCCAGAGCGCCGCTCGGAGTGGTGTGTACTTCAGATGGAAAAATCAGATAGGAAATGGACTCGAGCGAAAGCATCCCACTTTACACGTACGTAAATAAACCCCGCCAAGGTCCCCCATATGCTACCCAACGCAGTGAACTTCGCCACATCGGTTCACCTAGGAAAACGACTCACAGTGGGGTCAGAAAAGGAAAGGGAGAGAAGTGTGGGCTTGAGCATCGTCCCCTCGAGCCGAGCTCGGTAGACGTGGTTCAGTGTGCTGGTCCTTTGCTAAGAGGGGCGAGAACGGGCCATAGATAAATGGGGCCGATGAGCACTAACGGAATCGGCCATGTTGGCGGTAACAATCCCGTTACATTCCAAGCCTATGACAGGTCTACCTTGCCAACGCGAATTTTTTAAGTTGGATACCTCTGCAATGTCCCTGCAGGCAAGACTTATTTTTAAATTGGTCGCTTGAGACGCTACGTCTGCGGTAGGCACCAGGCTGTCCGAGTCATGAAACAATGCCGTCCGATAGAGGGGGGGGCTGTGAGGATTGGGTGTTTAATGAGAGAAGATAGAGACCCACCTTGAGGCGGGGTATTGTTGGTGCATTGAGCGGGCTGGGATAAATAGCGTACGCGGAGCGGCATAGGCATAAAGTGAATGGAGCGTTGTTTCGCTGAACGTGTTAGTAAACAAACTGGCTCGCGTCCGGAATAATTCCCAAATATGGCAGGTGCTTCTTTAGAGAGCTTCTTCGACATCATCATCATGGAAGTCCAAGGGGCCAGCGATCTGAGCTTGCATCGACTGCGCCCATTCCCTCGTGGCATCGTCCCTGTTGGGCTCAAGCACCACCTCGCTTCATGGTTGAACCTTGCTTTCACTGGCACCTATACGCTGAAATGTGGGTTCGCCAGTGTCCCAGGACTCTCCCACACATCCAGGTCGGTCAAGAAGGGTTCATCATTTCAAACCCCTCATTCTGGACCCTTTCTATCAAGATGAAGGTTCCTCAGAGCCGGAAGATCAGATTGCTCGCAAACCAATCCAAGATACTGCTTCCTGGATAAGAAAGGGTGCAACTCACAGCGCGGAACCAATCCGATCGAGGATTCCTCTCGTTTATATACACAAAGCCCTGAGTAGGGACGCAGGATAAAACCCGTTGGGGATTATTTATATATTATAAGCCATAACCTTCCAGTGGAAGCCGAAGAACACAATCGCAATCTTTACCATTAATTTCTATGAGGGCTGGGATAATTCCTCCTGAAGGATTTCTGTTATGTTGCGGATCGGTTCTCCTTGGATTACTTTCCGAACTTCTTCAGCGTCTAATGTTTCGTGCTCAACAAGCGCATGCGCAAGCTGGACATACCACGTTCAGTAAAGAGTCGTTGCGGATGAAAGGGAGCATCCTTACAAGATGTAATTCTTGTTCCTTCTCTGTCAGCAGCTTTATGACGCGTTGCTCACCCTGCTGGATGAGACTGGACGAGATGTCAATATAAGGGCTCACACAAATCCGAACATCACTTACTTCCTGATTTCGTCTTCTATTTCGACTCTCCGTTGCGGACTAATATTGTCCCTATCACCATAATACACACGCCCGATTTTGTCTGAGAATCCCCAGTACTAGCAATAAAAAATAGGTCAAAGGGGTATTCGCGTCAACAATCCGATGGAAACATTCACACCTTCACCATGGCTGTCGCGGTATTCGTGGCAGCTTTTATGTCGGAACTAGCACCGCTTGAGACATTTTCAGTTCCATAGACTTGAATACCGTCAGGTGGGTCATGTGGAGCGTTGACGCGAAAAAGAACATACTGATTTCCTCTGCCACACGACCACCCATACAGACATCAATGGTAGCCTTATACTCTTTGAGTGAAATCGAGAAACGATCGTCTTCGGGTAATTGTGATGTCTGGATGACAAGTCTTTCGTGACACAGTGTAGAGATAGGGTGAGAAAAGCAGCTTACCACTCCGAGTGCGTGACCTCTTGGTACGCACGTTACTTTGTGCAGAGGCATGGCACCATCAGTATATAAAGCTACGAGAGCATGACCACCCTGTCGGCGAAAGTAAGGGATACAGAACGCCTGAGAAATACTTCCACTGACCTCATGGTAGGCAGTTGCCAGTTTGGCCTTCGGGTCGATGTACGCACTTTTTCTCTCGGCACCCATGACGATACGATCCTACAGGGATGTAGGTGACTTAGCCTCTGACAGAAGGAAATGAAATACCTTTGCCCATTCAAAGTGCTTGAGCGAGACATCGGTGGCACGTTCCTTTGATGCTTGAATGGCCGCTTGGCTAGAAAATCGGCCGATCAGAAAACGGAAGAGACACCACGCGACGTAGACGTACTTCACCATGTTCTGCAGATCAGCTCCGGAAAATCCTGGGGTACCACGAGCGAGAATCATCGGATCAACATCTAGGACCAAGGTAAGTTACACGAAGACAGAAACTATAATATCAGAATTTGGGCATACCGGGACTTGTCGTCACCCCCTTCATGTGGTGCTTGAGAATTTGGACTCTACCCCGTACATCAGGCAACGGAACCGCTACGATTCGATCGAATCTACCCGGGCGAACCAGGGCACTAAGCGAGCCTTGCCAGTAAGTCGGGTACTGAGGGGCATGCAACAATGTTACTCACGAATCAAGACTCTCGGGGAAATTCGTAGCGGCTATGACAATAATGCCCTCACTTTGCATGAACCCATCCATTTCGACGAGAAGCTGGTTAAGGGTCTGCTTCATGTATTGTTGGTCCCGACTGCTTCGTTTTCCGCCTACGGCATCCAGTTCATCGATAAAAATGATAGCAGGTTGCTTCTTGCGAGCCGCGGCGAAGAGGTCCCGCACGCGCTTCGCTCCTACTCCAACGAACATTTCTTCGAAGTCTGAGCTGATTGCGGGATAGAGCCGTCATTGATGGGCTATGTGGGAGAGAAAGGAACCAGAAGCAAGCTCACCCANGAAGCGAAAAAGAACGGAACTCCAGCTTCTCCAGCCACTGCCCGAGCGAGTAACGTTTTTCCAGTACCGGGAGATCTTAGTGACGCAACACATCAGCATCCATATTCGAAGTTCCATTGGAAGGGGAACCCACCCAGTTAACAAGACACCCTTGGGGAGCTTTCCGCCAAGCGAAGCGAATGCTGTAGGATCCTTAAGGAAGGCTACGACATCTTTCAGTTCCTAGGAAATGTTTAGATAGAACCGGAGAAGGCCAAAACAGGGTTGTTACCTCCTTGACCTCATCTACGCCATGAACATCACTGAATTTGACTGTCTTTCCCTCAGATGGTACGAACTCGGCTTGACGCGGGCCTGCCTTGAGGAGCCCAGAATTCTCTAGGAGAACGGCGAATATAATGAGGATGACTGAAGGAGGTTCATGTCAATGAGGGCAACATGTGTGAATTCGAAAGACGCACAGAAACTTCCTAGAGCGGTGAGTATAATAAACCTGGTCAATCGGGGTGCCCATGCTCCCTTCCCTAATGACGTCTTGGTAAATAAAAGTCTGAGGATCAAAAAGTATGTGAGTGACGACTAACTTTCGACGATGGAAACTTGGACTGGAGCGGTCATATTGCCACCACCCGCTTGAATTGCAGCAGCCAATTTTGCCATATCAGAGCCTGGAGGAACACCAGCACCCGATGCCTGTCCCTTTTCAGACAAGACCGCATCTGCTATAGCTTGACTTTGTGTCGGCGTTTTGGAAAGTAAAGGTTGAGCTTCGACGGTGGAGGGGTTCGTACTCGATGAGGTAGAAGGCTGCTCAGTGAGGGAGTCGGGGGTCTCGGCCGAGGGAGGAACAGTGGCAGCTAATAGAGAATCCCTTCTACGAACGGCAGCAGGGATTGACGCCTGGCTACCCATTTTGAGGAGTGCCGAAAGGTAGAGTTGGAATGCCTCATCTGATTTGAGCAAAGGGGAAGAAGGATCCTACTCCATGTTAACAGAAATACTTGCAGTAATTACAAACGAACGTCCGACTCACGAATTCACACATCCGTTCCCAGCGCGTCGCGACCAATTCGTACCCCGGTTTTAGCTCTGCTTGCATAAGGGCTTGAAGCAAAGCGAGCTGCTTGGAGACATCGTGAGTATTCGCGTTGGCTTCAGATTCGAGACGGGTGATGTGGGCAACAGTCAACGGAGAAGGTGACGGAGAAGGTTTTGATTTCGAAAATATTGAGCCGAGAGAGAGAAACCGGGAATGTGGGTGAGCATTAGATAGAGCGTAGCTTGGGCGTATTCTATAATTGTGACCGGAGAGCGAGAGGATAGATGGGCGCGGAGGTGGTGGAAGCGTAAAGAGAGTACGGTGGGGGAAGGGCTTGAAAGTTGGTGCGACCACCCGAGCAAAAATGGAGCTCGGAGTGAGGCGCAGTGCGCTAAACGGCTGTAAAACAGGAGAAAACGTTGAGTCAGACGTGGCAGACGATGAGGAGGACGCTGTACTCACCGCACAAGACGACGGCGGCATGCAAGAAGGAAGAGGGAATTGCCGAGAAAGAGTGGGTCGAACCTGGGGTTAGGGTTTATTGATTCATGATGGCGTCGGACAAGCAGAAAGGCGAGTCTCTTCAATTTGTGTTCCGTTACCTAAACTGACTGCTATTTAGTCCTAGAATCCCTTGCTGCTCTAAAGTCCAATTGCTCCTTTCTCTCATCAAACTTGGCTATAACCACAACCACTACGACCACGGTAACGACCACAGACGCCCATCAACCACCTCTCCCCGTTGTCCTCAATGACCTCAGATCCTTGCTCTCGCTCATCTACTCGTCTGTCACAAAGCTTGCCGTAGCCTTGAAGCCTTCTTCTCCAACCTGGACCGCAGCTTCTACGCCCATCAAAGAAATATCAGACCGCGTCGCTGCTTTATCGCATTGTGTCCTCTTGATCGATCCATCTGTTCATGGTGCCCTTGTGCGTCGCGAAGCACAAGGAAACATTGTCGATGTTTTCGAAGCTATCTCGTCTCTGGCGCAAACTTTTCTGACCGTTGATTCTACTTCAAACGCAAGTGAAGTTTACTTGCAGAAGACTGGGACTGTTCATGATCTCATCGACAAGGCGAAGGCGACCTCTCCAGATAATGTCGCCGCTGCCAGAAATAAGTGGGCACAAGATAGAGATACCTTTGCAGATGGTGTCACAGAGCTGCATGAGATGATCATGGACGCCGAGGGTGACTCCGACGACATCATCGATGATGGCTGGGACGAACTCGGTCTCGGACCGTCAAGAAAAATGGATGCGACCGAATTGAACCGTTCTAGAAAGGTAAGCTCGCTCAGCTCTTTGCGAAGGCCCGGACCTCTCACTGTCATTCCTCACAGGCATACACTGTACTCCGTATGGTGTCACTCCTCCACAAACGCGTTCTCCAAGATCTCTTGACGCCTCAACTATCAACTAGTCACCCTCCTGCAATATACGACAGACTCTGCACTGTATCGACAACTCTACAGTCCGCTGCAGACGACTTCGTTGCTTCCCTTTATGTCCCCCAAAATATTTTGAAAGTACAAGAAGCCCATCAAGCTTTCCAAGAAGCCACGAAATCCCTTCGCACCCAGATAACCGAGCATTTCCTCTCTCCCACACCGTCGACATTAGCCGAGCAGCTAGAACGTGTATCTCTGGCTCCCAGTGAGCACCAACCCACATCTNGCCCCCCGTTTGGAGGCGGGGTCTCAAGCAGCGAAATGGTTTCGTACATGTATTGATCAACTAGACAAGGCAACACATTCCTTCATCGTGGACCTCTAATTATCATCCACCCCCGTGCCTATGTATTGGTAGCCGCCCTAGGCGTAGTTTCTGGCCGTAGGACAGCAGACTTGCCCCTTGCTCCGTCCCCCAAAGCGTGACGTGTATGCTTGGTCCCGACGTGCGCGACATAGATTTGCCTGCCCAAATCCACAAGATTGTCAGACCTGAGTCCCCTCAGGAGCTTGTTCTCGTCTCCTCTTCAACTCCCACTCATCACGCCATTTTGCGCCCAAACAATTAGGGAACAGAGCAGAACTGCGTTTTGCGTGAAGTATCTCTTCGAACCGATATATCTTCTCGACCTGCTCTTGCAAGTCAAAACAATTCATCTGTGGGTAATGATGTTACATGGAAATATTTCGATGTTTTGGGAGTACAAAACTTACAGCTTCTGCTTCGCGTTTGGCTTTTGCTTCTTGTCGCATTTTATCCAGTTCTTTCAGCCTCTCTTCTTCCTTCTCCTTCCTATTCAGCCCCGATCGAGGCGTACCACCCGTCGCCTGTGCGTGAATGAGGAAAGAAAATTGACAGTCATGTTAGAAGCTAAACGTACGTTCTTGAACAGCTCCGAGTAAACAGAAGGGTTGCGAAGATCAAAGTCTGCCATTCCAACATACATCGCGGGGCGGACGGAGCTGGACGTGGCGGATCTGGGGTCATTGGGCGAGGGTTTCGCTTGGTTCGGAGGCTTGTTAGGAGTGGATGATGCAGAGCTACCCTGACCGGGGGCCGACTTGATCTTCTTGATAGTAGGTAGTTTGAGTTTCTTCGGTGGAGGGGGCTTCACGGGTTCTTGTGAAGTCTCAACAACTCCGGCTGGGGTAGGAGGCACGTTGCTTGTATCGTCTACAATCCCGGTAGAGTCCTGGCCGCTTTCTTTGGGTCTCGATCGTTTCGTTCCAGGAGGAGGGTCATTCGTACGAGGTTGGTTCGAGCGACGCTCGTCCTTCATCATGACTGTGTCGCTGGGAGCTTTAGCCTTGGGTTTGGCTTTCTGTCGAGGTTTCGACCCCTTGCCACCCTTGCGCAGTGTAGGTTTCCCTTTAACATTCCGTTCAGCGGGTTCGTCAGAGAAGTCGTCCTCATCCGAGTTTGAGGCCTGTGGTTCTTCACCGAAGTCCCCATTGTTCGAGTCAATAAAATCATCCTCCTCGTCCGAAGTCTTTACGACACGTGGTCTCTTTACAGGTCTTGCAGGACGAGCCTTGCGAGATGTGGTGGCACGCGAGGAAGATGGGATTTCCTCAGGTGATGCAGTGGTGGTAGTGGTGGTAGTTGTAGTGGCAAGAAATCTCGAGTCGACGACATGGTGACTTTCAATATCAATTTCGGCATCCATACTGTCGAGGACACGCTGACTAGGCCGCCTGACGCGTTTGGAGCGAGAATGGCTCGAAGATGCGCTGACTCCTGCGTCGTCTTCCCCATCATCAGAGTCCAATACACGACGTTTGGTAGGTTTACGCCGCGGAGGGGAGCCGCCAGTTAACAACAACTGTACAGATATCAGTTCGCCTCGGATGTTATGCAGATAGAAACAAAATCATACTTCGTCGTCTGAGCTTCTTTCAGGGATTTGGAAACGAAGGGACATTGTGAATAGTGGATATAAGTAGTTTGTGACTTCAGCCTGACCGTCGGTGTGATGATGGAATGAGAAGTGGCGCGCCTAACCAGCGTCTAAAAGGATGTCCGAATCGACAAAGCTTCCGTTGATACATTGAATGGCAAAATATTCTACATTATATTATGACTCTGGAGAATCCCCCTTCCAATCCAGATAGAACTTCATCAAATCTGTAACATCGTCTTTACTGCCGAGGAACACAGGGCATCTTTCGTGGATAGAAGTAGGTACGATATCCAAGATTCGCTTCGTGCCCGTGGTCGCAATACCTCCAGCCTAGATAGTATTGTGCTTAGTTTCGATACAAGCTATGATGGAAGGGACTCACTTGTTCAGTCAAGAAAGCCATTGGGAAGGCCTCATATAAGAGCCTTAGCTTCCCATGTTTGCTCTTCTTGTCGTCTGGATAACCAAAGATACCACCATAGAGGAGAGTTCGATGTACATCCGCGACCATGGAACCGATATATCGTGCGCTGTAGGGTGACTTGGGTGCTTTCGGATATTTGATAGAGTTCAAATAGTTAATCACTGGTTGGTGGAAATACATGGAATTGCCTTCATTAAACGAGTATATCTTGCCTCGCGGGGGTATCTTGATCTATGAGAGCATCGAGTTAGGACAGGCGACATAACGCGTCAAAGTACGTACATCAGGATGGGTAAGTATGAATTCGCCGAGGGCGTTGTCGAGGGTGTAGCCATTGACACCTGATCCCGTTGAAAGGACAAGATTGGCGGAAGATCCGTACCTGGTGGTAGCTTATGAGTAAAACAAGAACGACGAGGGCAGGACGCGATGCTTACATGGTATACCCAGCAGCAACCATCTCTGTGCCAGGCCTCAGAACATCCTCGATCGTTCCAGGCGAGTCAGGCCGCTAAGAAGATTTCAACACCGAAAGACGCGTGAGAGGGGCGGCGGAGCACGCACAATCCTGTAGATCCCAAATATCGTCCCGATGTTCACACCGGCATCGATGTTGCTGCTACCGTCCAAGGGATCGAAGACTACGCAGTATTTTCCCCTATTTTTCTCCTCGATGATGATAGCGTCGTCGAGTTCCTCGGATACCAGGACTGCCGTCTTGCCGGATGCGCGTAGAGCATTGACCATGATATCATTGGATAGAACATCGAGCTTCTTCTGCTCTTCGCCCTGTACATTGGTCTCGCCTGCGAGACCCACACTGATAAGGTCATAGAGAGTTAGAGGACGTTCCGCAAGGAGAATGCATGAAGAACGCACAGGTTGATTAAGCGAGCCTTCCGTACGTTTGTCGCGATAAACTTGGAGGTCACTTGAATAGCGGTTAATAGAAGTGTCAAGTCGCCAGTGGCAGCCGGGCCCAGTCGCATCTGGTCATGCAAGACATGACTATCACGGCCATTTGTGAGTGATCAATCGACAACTTTAAGTAGATGAGATCCATACCGTGTAAGTGTGATGAGATCAACACTGGGAGGTTCTGTTTCGGTAACTGAGGCCATGAAGGAGGGAAGGAGTACACAAGGGAAGGGGGTTATCGAATCGGCACAAATAATCTAATAAATACTGTTAAGTAACGGGAAGATTCGGGCAACGGAAGGAGTGTCTTGTTCCGTGTCGTCAGTCCACTCGACTCAAATGGTAGGAGATACCTTACCGTTAGGGGCCCCATTTCATGTGGGACTTGATTGGGGCGGGCCGGGCGTTATCCGTCAGANGTTTTATTTCGTATGATAGGCTACTGATATTGTACAAGGGCCGGCGTATTGGTATGTCATCGCTTGCGTTTGTTCCCAATCATGGGTATACTATCCTTGCCTTTGCGCGTTCTGAGGGGAATAGGAAATGCGTCGCTGTCATCATCATCGTCTCCAAGTAGCAAACCGGCTTGGATGGTCCGGGGACTCTCTATTCGCCGCGGCCTGTCGTGATCTAGGTCACGGATTCCGCTGGTGTTGGGTCCGATGGTTTCAGAGCCACCCATCTCTTGGCCAGAGCCGAATATCTCGTCGTCCTCTTCGTCCTCGTATTCGTCGTCATCATGATATTCCCTTGCGTGGGCTTGCGCGAGAGCGGCCGCGATCTCAGCGCTGATGCTCGCAACACGCGCTTCCAGCGGTTCTCTTGAGACTTCTTCGCCAGGTTGCAAGAGCGCGGAGATTGTCCGCACAGATTCCTCAATTTCATGGGCATCGTCAGCCATCTTACGCCTTTTGGGTTTGAAGCTAGATATCGGCGTTGGTCAGTCTGAGGAGATAAAACAAGGGCAATGACCTACTGATTAGGATCCGGTGCCCAGTTAGGATCATGGGTTCGCATATGTTGAGTCAGGGTTGTACGCCGAGTAAAAGTCTTTTCGCAAGAAATATCTTCGCATTTATAAGGCCGTTTGCCAGTGTGGGTTCTGCGATGGCGCGCCAGACTACTCGAGTCACCAAACATACTACCGCATCCTGGATATTCGCAACAATGGGGCTTTTCTCCTGTGTGCACTCGCGAGTGCACGTGTAGTGCTGAACGCTAAACAGATTCAGTAAGTCAAACAATCGTACTTATTCGATGCACGGTACCTGGATGAATGACTTGCCACAGCCGTCATGCGAGCATAGGAAAGGTCGCTCCCCAGTATGAATGCGTGTGTGGCGGGCTAAATCACTTCGGCGGGTGAAGGTCTTCCCGCAGTCCTCGAAGTCACAGGCATGGGAGTGAGAGACGGGTCCTTTCTCCCTTTTCTTGCGAGATTTCTTGGAGGATGGGGAGACGGATGGAGATGGAAGACTGGACGTTGAGGCGATAGGTTCGACAGATTTATTGGAAGGTGATAAAATGGCATGATTCGGAGAAGGTGACGACGGTGGGGATATGTGAGAGGGTTGGTTATGAGGCACGATTGGTGATTCAGGTGTTTGGGAATCCGAAGCAAAAGGAGCTGGGAGTTGGAAGATGTCATTGATGTCAGGCAGTTCTGCTTCGGTAGCTTGGACACCGCTCTGAGGACCCGGACTCTGAGAACGCATTGATGTTTCTGAGCACCGCGTCCTCAACTTACGGTTGGTCTCAACCTCGCTTTCGTCGTCTGCGCCGTCCGAATACAGATACTCTGAATTGTCAGATGCGTTCGCATTATTCGTTGCTGTCGAAGGCTCCTGTGCAGTGAGTGAATGGAATGCTGGTGCCAAGCGTGTAGGCTTCGGGGCTTCGTCTACGTGACGGGTGTGCTGGGGCCGCGAGGCATATTCCGAGTCTTTGGCTGAAAGATCTTGTTCAACGCGCTCGGACTGGGCGGCCTGGGTCTGAGCTGCTTGAAGCATTGCGGCAAGGTTGCTGATATTTATGCCTAGATTAGCGAGGGCACTTGGTGCTGACTCTCCCCCAGCCCCATTCTCGAAACTAGTATGTCCTTGCTGAGCAGCTGCACTTAGCAAGGCCGCAGACGCAGCTGAGGCGTTTTGGTTCAAGAGCGTCGCGATTTCCCGCTCCAGGACCTCTACAGAAAAGTTATCGCCGTTGAAAGCATCATGAATTACGGGGGACGTGGAGGGTGAGGCGAAAGTCGCTGGAGGAGATGAGCGAGACGGTGAGCGGGATGGAGATATGCGAACTGCGTCGTCGCCATCGTCGTTGTCGTCAATAGTTTCGTCATGAACGACGTCGGAGAGGTCTAGAAGTTGCTCTTCGGGTTCATGTTCATGATTCATAGCAGAGTGGCAGGCTTGAAGCAGGGTAAGATATGGGTGCAATGTGATCGAGGTTGAAAGCAATGGTGGATGATCCGAGGTGAGATAGGTGAAGGGGGTTGCGGTGGCGCACGTGAAGGACTCTGAGAGCCTGGCGACTCCGAGAGCTTTGCCAGCTGGGGCTGGACGCGCAAAGGATGGAGGCTGCTGGTGGTTGTTGAGAGAGATGAAAGTATACCCTAGCCGGATTAGGCAAACCTGGCCAAGCCCCGCGCAAGCGCCCATTCGGTCTCTCTTTCATATGCTCCTCCTCCTCAACGGTCATCTTGCTCGTCGTCTCCCGCAATGAGCACCCCTTACGTCGACTCCACCAAAGTCGACTTGAAACCGAAGCGCCATCATGGCTATGCGGTCGTCCTCTTCATCTTCGGGACTCTTTTTCCACCGCTGGGTGCGTCACAGCTGATGCGCTGTCTCTGCCTGCGCTGATGTCCTCCTCAACAGCCGTCGCTGCGAGGTTTGGCATAGGCAAGGACTTTTGGCTGAACTTAGTATTGACCTTATGTGGTTACATCCCTGGTAAGTGCTTACCCAATCAACGCCGTCGGTTCTTCCACAGCTCTCATGCTCTGCTACCAGGTCATGGTCACAACTTTTACATCCAGGTAGACCTTCTCTGGAGACGAGTCATTGAACTTGCCTTTTGACCTCTCCTCATTCTAGAACATACGAAACAACAAGAATCACGCACGGACACCCAAGTGGGCCCAACGCTACGGTCTTGTGGACACCTCCGAGATCAAGCGCAAGGAACGCAAGTCTCAATGGGCCAACCGATACAATGATCGTCTTCCCGAGTCTACATTAGAGGGCCGTCCCTATGAAGAAGGCGAAGTCGCTGGATCCAGTACCAGTCTCTCCGGTGATTCTCAACGTCGAAGGCAACCAAATGGTGATTTGTGGCGACCAGAGGATGAAACATACTATAATGCAGAAGCAAATTCGTCTTCATCTCTTCGCTGGCATTACCCCACCAACTTTGAAGAATCTGAGGTCGAACTGACCAAAAAGAAGAGCAAGAAGAAGAAGGAAAAGAAGGATAGGTGGGCGAGGACAGAGGATGCATATTCTTTATCAGAGGAACGGAGCTCCAAGCGCAAGAAATCGAAGAAGAAACGAAGATCATCTACCGTCGAAGGAACAGGAAGCACTTACTCCGCCGATTCTACCACAGAGTTTCCTGAGGACGCAGAAGGTGGTCTTTACGGTGACCGCCCTCAGAAGTCGGGCAACACACCACAGCCCAAAGAAAATGGGCAGACTCCTGATGAAACCGTATTCAACCATCAATTCTGATCGTCTCTCCGGGATCTCGGTAGCCTTCGTCGTCGCCACTCCGTTGTTTTCTCGGGAAGCAGGCATTTCTTCGTAGAAAGGCGTTCTGGCAGGTCAATTTCGCATTCGTTATACCGTTTTTATGTATTTTCCCGTTACATTCCCAGATAATAATTCATTCGATGACCAAAAATAGCACGTACCTCCACTCAAGCTACGCCATGTTTAACCACATCGCAGACTCCTCGTGTGTCCTTCGACTTCTTTACCGACCTCTCGTGGTCACTCTGATGCATGCCCACGCTGCTCAAATGGTTAAATAGATCGACCTCGATCTGCCAGCTCAATCCCGTGCACCATGCTTATCTTCCTGTTCATATCACTTCTGCTAACCTCAAGCTTGGCCGATGTCCTTCGGAACTTCCAGGTCACGCAACCCGTCCTCATCCCGAAAAATGTCAAGTCTTGCACTATCAAGGTTCTGCAGTACGCTACATTCATTTTTACATCGTCGAGCATTTACGCAGTAGTCCTTAGACGAGACTTCGCATTCTCTTTCGGCCTGTAAGCTCGCCTTTGCAAGTGATTGAACGCATCGCTCAATTCTTTTCCTACCCCAGAGCAGAAGTTGTTCAACTAGTGTATGATTGACCTTCTATTATAGTGTGCCACCTTGATGTTTGGCCATAAATCAGACCTCCTACTGACTGTGGACGCCCTGGAACTTGGTCGGCTATATCTTTAAACTTCACGGTCACTTCGAATGGAACTCAGTTCGACCGACTTGGTATATTCACATTCAAGAACGTCGAAAGTAAATGACGTCCTCCATAACGTGCTCCGTTCTATTGCTAAGCTTCCTTTCAGTATGGCGAACGTCAACCCCGGAGCCAACTCGAGGTGACGGGATCGTTTGGACCTATATTAAGGATGTTACCCACTACACACCGCTGTTCAAGGAGCCTGGACCGTTGATACTTCAACTCGACAACTTGATCCAACCTGGGCTGGACGGAATTTATTCTAGTAAGTACATGAACCAAGTGCAGACTCTTTACTCATTCCCGTAGCTACACTACACGCCACATTCTATGCTTCGTCTTCTCGAAGTCCTCCAGCGGAGCAGGCTCACTCAATCATACCTCTATCAACAAGGTTGAACGACACAGGCAACGATGCGTCCGTACCCCCAGGGTTTTCAGTGAGTTTTCTCGACCGGACTCCATGAACCTCTTTCCAGATACGAATGACTTCATGTTTATAGATCAACGTCACATTGCCAAGGAACACTGTCAAGGTTTTTGCCGAATTATTTGCTTCTGGAAACGGACTAGAGGAATCCTGGGTTGAGTCAATTTCGCGTTTGTCTATCTCCGTGTTTAATGGGAAGGTTTATTATCAAGTACTTCAACGTACCCAATCGATTTTTTCCAAGCATACCACCAGATATCACCTCCGGGAATGGCCCCTTTCGTGAAGTACGCCTCCTCATAGATGGTCGAGTTGCAGGGGTTGCATTTCCTTACGCCGTCATCTTCACTGGTGGCTTTGTCCCATCTGTTTGGAGGTCAGTCTTTTCTTGAACTGTACGTCTAAATTATTGATCTTTGGTTAACTCTCTTAGGCCAATCGCTGCGTACGGCGCCTTGGATTTGCCCACTTACTTCATCGACGTTACTCCGTTCGTTCCTCTCCTGGTCGATGGGCTACCCCATAACATCACAATCGATGTTGCGTCCGCGGAACAGGATCATGCCATCGAACAAAACTGGTATGTCTCGGGAAATCTGCAAGTTGTTACCGACGTATCATCAAGACCAACCAAAGGCAAAATGCTCTCGTATTCTGCGGAGCCTTTTGCGCGATCCTCTGTGGACGGTCGGATAGAGGGTCAGGGCTCTGTCGACTTCAACGTCAAGGCCACTCGGAAGCTACACATCGAATCGGTCATAAACAGCGGGAGTGGAAAGACCGTGCGCGTGCAGTGGTCTCAAGACCTTGAGTACACAAATTCCCAGGTTTATCGCGAGAATGGTACTGTTCAGGTGTGCATCAAAATGCCCTTCAGTAGGGTGGTCGTACTGACTCTCCTCAAAGACCCTTAGGCAAACTTCCAGCGGGAAAAGTGTGGCGCTCCACGATGCTCGTGCCGTTGTCAACGATGTCTTTTCTTATCCCTTGAACATCGACTTCAAATTCCTGACACCTGACCTTCAACACTGTATGCTGCCCATGACTAGATAGGCTGTTATCGTCCTTACCTTGCTCCTCAGGGAACTTCTCGATTGATCACGCCTACAAGAGGGCGTTGAATCCACATCCCTTTTTAATCAGCTCAAACATCAATTCTCGTCAGAGCGGCGGTAAGTGCACATTGCAGCTTATCATCCAAAGCACTGAATGTCTTCAAATCGAATAGCCGGGTTTTACAATCGCGCACCTACCGGAAATTTTGGCAATGGAACAAACGATAATGACTTCTCATACTTGGATGGAAAAGGGAATAGTTATACTCGTCAGGTCAAGGCGGCGTTCAACAATATCACCTTGGATCGTGTTGGAGGATCTTTGGCGCCTTAGACACCTTGCACTTGGCCAAATGATGTAACCTTCGGATTGATGACGTCTTGATCTGCTCTTTTGGACATTTTGTATTTACTTCCTGCTTCATCACCAACTGCACGCCACATCTGTTGGCAGAATAGGATATTCGTTATTTGACGTGGGTCTTGCATCCCCATCTTATCGGCTTCGAAGTGCACACGGCGACTCGCGAGGCTAGTTCTTCTTCACATGGTTTCCTCTGAAATTCTCACCTTTTCTTCCTCATGGAATCGCTTTTGCATATAAAGCGAGATGCGTTGGCTGGCTGCCCCGACGCTCCAACAGCTCCCCTTATCCCAGGAGTACGTGCACCAGATGCTCATCCAAGCGATCCTCTTCCTTCCGAGCCTGTTGTGGGCGCTGCTATCGGATGCTACTGTCCTTGTCGACTTTCAAGTTGCTCAACCTCCACCTGTCCCGAGTGATACAAAAGCATGCACTATCCAGATACTCCAGTGAGTCAAGAATCAAGGAAAGAGTATTTGTGGCACACTGCCTACGGTTCTTTCAGACGGGACTTTGCCTTTTCTTTTGGGTTGTAAGTGCATTCTGGTGTTTAAACTGGCGGTCATTGGTCATCACTTACGCCAAACGTCATGCAGATCTGAAATAGTCAGTTATACGTGAGGACCCTTTGTAACATCCAGAAGAATATTCATAGGAATGATTGAGGAATGACTTGGTTGTCGTAGGCCTCCCACGGACTGTGGAGAACCCGGTTCCTGGGCTGGGATCACTCTTAACTTTACTGTGACCTCCAATGGAACCCAGTTCGACCGGTTGGGCATATTCACATTCCAGAATGTCGAAAGTGCGTGCATATCCAGCATTCAAGGAAACGTAACTCAGTTCAGCGTGGCAGTTTGGCGAACGTCTACCCCGGAACCTACTCGTGGAGATGGAATCATTTGGACATACGTCAAGGATGTGACCCGTTATACACCTCTGTTTGCGAAAAACGGCACTTTCATTCTGCAGTTGGATAACTTGATACAGACAGGACTTGATGGTATCTATTCCAGTGCGTTCGAACTTCTGCACCATTATCCGGTTTTCTGAATCCTCTCAAGCCACACTCCATGCGACGTTCCACGCTGCTTCACCTGCACACCCTCCTGCAAAGAAGGCAGATACGATCTTGCCTCTGTCAACGTTCGCAAATGACACAGGAAACGATGCATCCGTTCCACCTGGCTTTTCCGTGAGTTCTACAGGTTGAAATCCTTCGTCGCAGCATTCATTCTAGTCACATAGATCAACGTCACTGTGCCTCAAAATGCTGTTGAGATTTATGCAGAGCTGTATGCGTCTGGGAACGGAAACGAGGAATTCTGGGTGAACATTGCCTCTTCACACAAGCCAACATCTAGTTGCGTCACCACTAACGATTGACTCTTCGACAGTACTTCAATGTGCCGAATCAATTCTTGGGAGATCTTCCTGATGGATTTGCTTTGGGCCAAGGACCATTCAGAGAAGTCAGGTTGCTCGTCGATGGACAGGTTGCTGGCGTTGCTTTCCCTTACGCAACTATTTTTACCGGTGGCATCGTCCCAACGGCATGGAGACCCATCACTTCCTATGGCGCACTCGATCTGCCAACATACTTCTTAGATCTAACACCATTCGTCCCTATCCTCACTGACGGCAAACCCCATACCTTCACAATTGACGTTGCGTCGGCCGAGCCCAATCGCGGGACCCTTCAGAATTGGTTTGTCTCTGGCCTTCTCCAAGTAGTAACGGATCCTTCTGGAAAGCCCTCGACTGGTCGAATCACATCATACAGCGCAGACCCTTTCGCCGTCGTCAGCAACACCGCAACCCCTCGTGACAATGGTGACCTCAGCATCACCGTCACCGCAACGAGGAAGATACACATTGAGGCGGAGGTTACTAGCGGCAGCGGAAAGACGAGCCATGTTGTTGTCTCCCAAGACCTCAGGTATTCCAACGTTCAGACTTACCAGAATAACTTCAACATACAGGTGCGTTTCATAATCCAGGAGTTCCTGGAGCCTTGCTGACGTGTGATGAGTGCTCAGGATGTCTTCCAAATCGCGTCGGGTAATGTTCTGTCCACACACAATGGTCACAAGACAGTTGTGGACACCTTCTCGTACCCCCTTGGGATCAATATTACGAATATTACGCCTGATGGTAGAAGCTGTAAGTCATGAGTACTTGAGGAGTATTTGACGGAACCTGATTCACTTCGTAGTCAAATCCAACTTCGACCACTCGTACGATCGGGTCTTGTCGCCGGCTCCATTCATCCTGAGTTCGACTATCCACGAACACCAACTCGCTGGTAGGTGTTGCAAAAGTTGAAACGGTGCTGTGAAGCTGATAGCCCTTGTTCAGAGGGATTCTTCACGATTGCACCTACCGGAAATACTGGGAATGGAACCAGTGAGAATCAGCTAACCTATGTTGATTCCGCTGGAAACACCTATGCACGAGAGGTCAATGCTTCCTTAAACGTTATTACTTTGGATAGGGAGAGTGGGTCACTCGCACCGACCAGAAAGGTAGCTCTGCCGAAGGGGCCCAAGGAAGCCGTTGCAGGGACAGTTCGCTTGCCTGGAGGAAAGAAGAGGTTTGGCTCAAATTAGGCTATTGCCAGACGTGTATAGAAGTTCGAAATAAGGATAAAGCCCAAGAGATAACAATACGTCTAAAATTAAAAGAGACCAACAGGACGTCCAGTCTCGGGATCGAGTCCGATTTCCCAGAAGCCTTGACGGATGAATAAGCAAAACTTTCACATTGAAGAGTGTGTTAACTTACCCGGGCGTGTACCAAGACCAGGCATCGTCTGCATGTCGCCAAGCAGTGGGTAAAGGAAGCCAGCTCCAGCAGTCAGTCGTACCGCTCGTATAGGAACAGTGAAACCTGAAGAAAGGGTGAATAGTAGCTCATAGGACGGCGGTGGCTGACTAACCTGTAGGGACACCCTTGAGCTTGGGGTCATGTGAGAATGAGTACTGGGTTTTAGCCATGCAGACTAGTAGACCGTCGGTCAGCTGGGTGTTCATCACAAAAGCAACGGAATGACGTACTGGGTAGGCTGCTGTATCCTTGCCGGGTATATGTGGCGATCTGGCTTTTCGCGAGTTCGCTCAGTTCAATGCCATCGGCGCCATAGATCTCTCTGCAGATTATAGCGATCTTCTCTTCGATGGGCAAGTCCAAGTCGTAGAGGAACTTGAAGTTGGATTCCGCTTCACAAGTAGCAATCACTGCTTCCGCGAGTTCACGAGCACCAGCGCCACCATGAGCGTAGTGGTTACTAACCACGGCAGCATCAGCTCCTCCAGCAAGGGCTTCTTCCCGTACGAGAGCCAGTTCGGCAGGGGTATCTGAGCTGTGCATTCATGAGCACACACAGTTGGTACGGCAACCATGCGATTTGCACTCACCCAAATTGATTGATAGCTACGATCACCTTCACGCCAAATTTGCGCGAGTTCTGTATATGTTTGACAAGGTTCTTGCACCCTTCCTTAAGTGTAACCAAGTCTTCTTTGGTGTACGTTTCGTGCAGAGGCTTTCCAGGGGTAACATCAGGCCCTCCACCATGCATCTTCAAAGCGCGTGTCGTTGCGACGATGACAGTAGCATCTGGCTTGATACCGCTGATACGGCACTTGATGTTGCAGAATTTCTCCATGCCCATATCCGCACCGAATCCAGCCTCAGTGAGAACGTACCCGACACGCTCAGGACCATCACCCTCTTCGGTTCCGGCGAGTTTGAGGGCTATGCGGTCGGCAAGAATTGACGAATTGCCATGAGCGATATTGGCGAAGGGTCCAGCGTGTACGAAGACCGGAGTACCCTGCCACAAGATAAACATTAAGGTTGAGCGGGATTAACGGACACATACCTGCAGGGTTTGCATGAGATTGGGTTTAATGGCATCCTTCATAAGGACAGCCAGCGCGCCAGTAACACCAATATCGTCAGCGGTAATTGGCTCGCCACGCTTACTCGTAGCAACAACCATCGCACCAAGTCTATCTTGCATATCCTGAAGACTCGTAGCCAAAGCCAAAACAGCCATACATTCACTTGCAACGGCTATGTCAAAGCCGGTCTCGCGTTCATGACCCTGCTCGGTGGCGTTGCGTCCGATGGTGATCTTCCTGAGGAAACGATCGTTGGTGTCTAGAACACGATTCCAAGTGATCGTGTCGAGGTCTACATCGAGACGCGCAAAGAGATTGATCTCTTCCGGGGTTAGTGAGTTAGGGTCAGTCTTATCGATTCCGAGCTTCTTTAGTCGTTTGAGCATGAGGGGAGCAAATTCGCGTTTGCCTTTCTTCGACGGGACAAGTCGGCTATAGAGGGCCTAAACGAACTGCATGAGGGTGAGCTCGAGGACATGGGTCAGGGACCGACCTTGTCAGACTGAGTGGCTTCGTGGAAGATACGGGCATCCAGAGCAGCAGCTAATGGGTAGAAAGATGAGAATCTTCGCAAATGAAAAGGGCAGGACTTCTCACCTAAGAGATTGTTGGCTGCGGTCACGGCATGGATGTCTCCGGTAAGATGTAGATTGAACTGTTATGTGGGATGTAAGTGAAACTGGCAAATGTACGGAAAGAATGGAGATACCTCGTCCATCGGGATGACTTGACTGTAACCTCCTCCAGCAGCGCCTCCTTTGATTCCAAAGGTTGGTCCTTGACTCGGTTGGCGCACAGTTGCAAAGGCCGTTCGACCGAGTTCTGCACCCAACGCTTGGGCAAGACCTATCGTTGTCGTAGATTTACCCTCACCCAGAGGTGTGGGAGTGATGCTTTATAGAAATACGATGAGTCGAGGGTGGACAGATGCGAGATAAAGACTTACCCAGAGATGACGATGTACTTTCCGTCCTTCCTATGGGCAAGGCGATCCAATACACTGAGTTCAACCTTAGCCTTATACTTGCCGTAGCTTTCTACTTCATCAGGGAGGAGCCCGAGTTCGCTAGCTACTTGCGTAATTCGCTTGGGGGTTTGTGCCATGGCAATATCAATGTCTGAGGGTACTGTGTCGAGGATGTTCAACTTGAGGGGCTTCACTGTTCTATCCCTGGCCTTCTCCCATAGTCGTTCCGCAGACTTCAGGGTATTTTCCATCAGTAACGCGACGGTCATGGGGCCGACACCGCCCGGAACGGGGGTGATATGCGAGGCCACAGCTGCAGCTGCTTCGTAAGCAACGTCTCCGACAAGACGCTGTCCTGACTTCTTGGAAGCGTCTGGTCGATGTGTCAATCGAGTTCAATGCAAGGTATACGATATGAGTACCTGGTACGTAGTTGATGCCTACGTCGATCACTGAAACTCCTGGCTTCAACCACGAGCCTTGGACAAACTCGGCTTTGCCGATAGCAGCAACCACGACGTCAGCTGTCTTGACCTACACATCACATCACTGAGAAGGGTCTGAAACGGATGGAAGAGGGCAAGGCTCACAATCTCTTCGATATTCTTGGTGCGACTATGGCATTGAGTCACAGTAGCATCCTTATTCCGTAGCATAGACGCGACCGGACTACCAACAATATCGCTTCGGCCTAACACAACTGCATGTACACCTGAGAGGGATTTCCCTGTTTCCTCGAGAAGACGGATAACAGCTGCCGGTGTGCATGGTGCGAAAAGGGGATCGGAAGCCTTAGAGGATAAATGACCGATGTTGTAAGCATGGAACCTGATTCATTGTGAGCGGATGGACAGAGAAGAGAGGAACCGATCACACGACGCACCCATCGACATCCTTCTCGGGACTGATGGATTCGGTAACTGTGCGTTCTCCATGAGAATCAATATGTGAGCCCAAAGGAAGTTGGACCAAGATGCCGCTAATATTTTCATCATCGTTCAATTTTTGGACAATATCCACGATCTCCTCGACCGTTGAGGTTTCTGGGATAGCTACGTGCTTGAAGGTAATGCCAACTTCCTCAGCTGCCTTGGCTTTCATACGAATATAGGTTGATGAATCTGGACGTGCGCCAGCTTGAACAACAGCGAGCTGAGGCTTGAACCTGGGGAAAGTGGATTGAAGAGATTTGATACGACTCGCGACTTGATCGCGTATTGATCTAAACGCAATATTGAGGACCAAGCCTAGAGTAAAGTCAAGGCACCTACGCTGCAATCGCTGTCCCATTCAGGATGGTGGCACTGTGGAGGGGACGAGACATTGTTGAATTGAAGCGTAAAGGGGCAGCAAAGACGCGGTTCCAGTTCCAGAGCTGGGCGCGCATTTCCGGTAATTTGTACAGGAGCCCCCGGCTAACCCACGTTATTTTTGATGGGGCTCAATACTAATACTCTGCTGGGGACGAGTAACGAGCGTGGACGAGATGGTGGTGGTTGTGGAAAAAGAGAGGTTGGTGGTAACATAATGGCATCGAGAGCCCTGCCAGCAAGCCATTTCAGCCGAAATTGAATGCGCCGTTCACCGTCGGTGCTTCGATATTGGCCCCTAGAGGGCATCTTCTCACGAACACAAAAAATTGGCGCGGATGTGCACGGGATCGAAGACTGAGACCAACTCTGACTCTCAGACACCCCCTCTGCAGCCTGCCCGTTTCGCTCCCTCTTCTCCCTCTTCGTCCTCAAATGGCTTCATCACAGGCGTTCCAAATGCTCCGTCAGACTTGCAGAACACAAAGTGCTCGCAAGGCCTTTGCTTGTCCCCGGGCAGCAAGACGTATTACGCAAACTCCCACCCGCTATTATTCAGCGGAAGCCGCTCCAGAGTCTTCAACTCAGGCAAAGCCAGAAGAGGGAGCGGAGGGCAAGCCCAACGGGGAACCTCCAAATCCTCTGCAGGAAAAATTGAAGGCCAAAGAAAGTGAAGTGCTCGACCTGACAGTGCGTATCCATTCATCCTCGGAAGTGCTCGTCCTGACCCGGAAAACAATATTTTAGAGTCGACTGCGGTACCTTCAGGCCGACTTCCTCAACCTACAGCGGAACGCTGCTCGGGAGAAGGAGCAGACCCGTGATTTCGCCATCACCCGCTTCGCCTCCGACCTGCTTGAGACTGTAGACGTTCTGTCCTTGGCCCTCAAGTCGGTTCCCGAATCCGCCTTAAAACCCCCAGAAGCCGCTTCCGAGTCGTCATCGGCTACGCCCCCAACAAAATCGGCGGTTGATTACCTGAAGGAGCTGCATCACGGCGTCGAAATTACGCAACGGCAGCTCCTACAAACACTCTTCAAATACCATGTCAAGCCATTCGACCCGACCGGCGACATGTTTGACCCCAATCGACACGAAGCACTGTATCAGGCTCCGATACCCGGAAAAGAGCCTGGTACGGTGATCGACTGCCAGAAAACGGGATATATGATAAAAGACCGTGTATTGCGCGCCGCCCAAGTGGGTGTGGCCCAGGAGACTTCGTAGTAATTCATCTCTTGTTGCTTTACGTTGACGGTCGGGTTGGGTTGGTGGAGGGCGGGAAGGTGTGTGTGAAGTGAGTGCTTGTGGATCGGACTACTTGCATAGATATTATCCTAATGCCTATAATTAACGAATCTCTACTCCGAACGTGGCTTTCAGCTTTGATACGACCTGGTCCTGGATGTGGTTGACCTCTTCGTTAGATAGCGACCTGAAAAAATTTCAATACCCGTGGTTTGCGTAAAAGGCAATAGATGTACTACCTGTCCATTGACCGGTAATTGATGCGATAGCAGAGACTTGTGCGATTGGTTTTAGGATGAACGAAATGATCCAACTTGGTTTGATGTCAGTAAGAGAGATACACCACAAACATCGGAGACGTACGCGTTTGACATCTTCGACGAGATCTCCCGTCACATCTCGGACAAGATCGCAGAAGTCGTTTTCGTGCAGACTGGTATCCTGCGGTAACCAAAAGCTGACGTCTTTGAAGCAAGAGGGATATTTAGAGTAGGGCTTGAAAGTGGTGATATCCCCTTGCTTGAACTGCGACAGGAAACGCTCATCCTTCGACCAGAACAAGCGAATGTCAGGTATCGAGAAAAGGATCATAGCGATGCGTTCTAAGCCCAAGCCAAAGGCCCAACCAAGTTTGTTGGGAACCTCTACGACAAAGCAAATCAGTATTCCATGAGGAAGGGATGGGATGATCATTTAACGCACTGGCAGTATCCAGAGTAGCTTGCCTGACCACTCCCGAGCCCAAGATTTCCAGCCATTTCCCTCGGAAGAACACTTCCACCTCAAAACTCGGGCTCGTGAAAGGAAAATAGGCCTCTATCCACCGAACACGAAGCGGTTCCGTGCGGTTGGCATTACCAAACAACGTCAACATGAGGGAGTTGAGTGAGAGTTTGAGGTTTTTCGCGACGAGTTCTGAATGCACTGGGTCATGTCCAGGTTGACAGGGATTGGTAGGAGCGAGGTGGGGGACGTCCTCTATGACGATATTCGAGCGAGCCAAATGGGAGGATAGCCATTCATTATCCTCTTCGACTTCCTTCATCCCCGTAGGCGTAGCATCGAATATTCGCGCTCCCTCCATCTGGTGGAAGACAGGATAATGCGACCCGTCGATTTCGTCGCGTCGATACACGTCCGCTGTGAGCAACCACTTGG
>JAPEVF010000613.1:0-27500 GCA_029747585.1 Pleurotus djamor
AGGAAGGCCTCCGTGGGTGTGAATTCGGAAGTTCTCGTCAACTTGACGAACGATTGGGGKCCCACCCCGTAGAAGATCAAAGGTTATCGCAAGACCATTAGGAGCGCCTGCGTGGAAGGTAAATTCCTGGCCAGAGACATTCGGTGCAGCCGACGGAGGAGCTGCGTTACTGTGCTCGGCTGGAGTAGACGAACTGCGTTGGGGAAGATTCATGTTGTGCTGATGACCAAATAAGTTGAAAGGCACGCCGCCAAAGGGAGGCGGTTCGGCTCCAAGACGAGGAGCTGAATTCAGTCGCAGTTGCGGAAGACGAGCAGAGAGAAAGAGCAAAAGCCCATTAGCGTTCCTTATATTCAAAAATGATAGATAATGTGCATTACCAGTTCGTTCTGACGGATGCCTACGGTCTCTCTCAGCATCGTGATCATCCTCTACCCGCGGACGCCTATTATTTCGCTGGGGCGTTGAAGCCCCCGAGCGTGAACCTTCGTTGTGTGGCGTCACAGTAGGACTTGGGTGGTATGACAAAGGTTCCAAGGGTTCAAGACCTGGCATCGCCGAGTCATCTTCATCATCATCGTCAGGAAACTGGGGTGGAGGTGAAAGAGGATCGTGGCTTGTACGATAAGGAAAGCGCGAAAAGCCTGATATTGAAGGTCGATTATCTGACTCGGCTACACGGAGCTGCTGCTGTTCTGGCGAGCTCGAAGATGCATGTAGCGTATGCTCAGCTTCGGCAAGTGGTTGGCTTTGTTGTGTCTCTGGGTGGGGCGGTGAAGGCAACTGACGTTGGGAATCTTCCGGCGCCGCTGCAGCGAGCTTAGAAATACCCTCCTGCGCTACTGCATCATCGCCGGTGGTGTCCATTGCGTTGTCGACAGTGTCCATTTCTACTTCAAAATCGACAGGGACGGCGCTGGAGGATACATTGTTGGTAGCCATCGAGGTCGAAGTGTTATCACTGAAACCAGCAACATGGAGTGCATTTGAAAGCGTCGCATCGTTTCCAAGGGCGTTGGGCTCGTTCGACGAGGCTTGCCCAGACATTTTGAGGTCGACGAGCGTGGTTGTGGTTGCGGTTCAAGTTGTGTTAGTGGCCCAGACACAAGACTGACTGGGGTAATAATCGGACAACTCAGAATAGGGGAATAAATGATATCATCACATCACGTGATGTGACGAGTTGTGAGGAATGTGCTCGACGGTGCTGGAACATCGTATGTTTTGGTTTGATTCATCATGTACATCCATTGCAATAAGTAATCTAAAATATATTAAATCTATGTAGTTAAGTTGTGGTTGCCTATGAGCATATCACTGGGCCTTTCCTAAGGACTCTTTTTCTACTGCTTTGTCGCGAGCTTGAACCTCGAGGAGAGGATCGAGCGACGATTCCGGCTGACGATATGAACCGCCCCACCGATCGGCCCACGTAAAGTACTGGAAGGAGTAGAGATATGTTTAGATGTCGCCTGCGATAGCGAAGCGAAGACGAAGGGACTCACTTGGCCGTAGTTGACCGTAAAGTATATATGGTGCAGAGTATGATGGGCAGGTCCGTTGATTATCTTCTCGAGAGGGTGTCCAGTTATCATATCAGAATCATGAATCTATGAATGATCGTCAACATTGATTAATGCAAATAATCGCAATCTAACTCACGAAGATACTCCAGAAGTTGACGAGGACGAAAAGGACGAGATGAAGCAGACGATGGAAGGGGAACACGTAGATGAAGATATGATATGGGAGGGATTGTGCATAACCATCAACAAAGTGGAAAGCATGCGAAGCAAAGGGGGTAGGAACTATAAGACGAAAAGTCAACATAAATCCAAGATGCAGAGGAACCCGGCCGCTTACTGATCCATTTGTGGTGGGGCTTGTGGATGTGTTTGTAGATGGCTGGTACGTGAAGAATACGATGTATCCAGTAAATTCCATAGTCAGTGAACACCAAGTATCTATTTGGGGTCAGACATAGAGAGACGGCGGCAGGAAAAATGAAAACTCACAATGGCACCGACGCAAAGAGGTAGAACCATCCGTAATCCTCCACATTATTGTACAGTCTCGAGTAGCCCATAACCTCGCCTTGGAACCAAGGCAAAGTCAAAGCAATCATTCCGGGGAATGCGCGCAAGCTGCACTGTATCTCGAGTTTGACCTGGTCCTTCAAAAACCTGGGATGTCTCATCATGTCGTGGTTGAAGATGAATTTGTACGATATCCATGCAAAAAGGAAGTATAAAACGTGAATGCCGATATATGTTATGACGGTGAGTGAAATGAGTTGTCGAGGGATATAATCGCGAGGCCAAGCAGACACGGCTGGTAGTGCGGCGGAAGAATATATCGACTTCATTTCATCCATGGGCAATGGGGGATGCGGGAGCCTCGAGACGAACGTCGACCACTTTGTCGACGCGACCAACGGCAAAGCCGACGTCGAAACGTTCAGCGCATGAAGAGCCTCGGGGCTTTGGGCAAAAGCTGACAGAGGGACAACTGATGCCCAGACCTTGTCAAGAAGGAAATGGTCGCAAATTTCGAGGACGAGATCCATTTCGTGGTGACCTCAACGTGGACGACGATGACGAGAAGGGGGTCGAAGAAAGGCTGGGATTCGTTGCCATTTGCCGGAGTTGGTTTTATATTTGGCCGTGGAGAATTATCAGGCCATTTCGAATTTTGTCGGGACGATGCTGTCACGTGGCCGTTGAATACTAGACCGAGGTATCTGTTCTAGACGACAGTAGGCGAACGTCTCAGNCTCTCTAAATAGCACAAAGTCTGGGGGACTACTCAACATTAAAATGACACCACTCGGCCGGCTAACTGAGGGCGATTCGCACTGATGCACTGGATGCCTCGCATCAGGAGCTATCACTAGGGGTCATCCTGAGATTGAGGTCCTGAACCTGAACCTGAAGGCCTGAAGCTTTGAACAAGCTTTGAAGCGCCAGTGAAGCTGTTCAGTGTTGATTAGCACCTACGAGAGTTGACGTTGAGCATGTAGGTCGCTTCAGCACTGTATAATTTTTCATAGGCTTACTCGCTTCCCCTTCATGTTATCTCTCTTTCAGTGCGACTAACATACACGGACACTGAAACAAATCGTGCAGAGTCCGGGTACTCAAACCCATCGTTATATTGCAGGCAACAGCCCACCAAGTCTGTCGCACCCAAATCTCTGAAATCCCCTCCGATTCCCCCGTCCAACTTTGGGTCTTCTGACTTGTATTTTCCTGGTTCAACGATGACGAAAAATAGCTTGAGCGACGTTGCTCCCCTGGACCGATCCAATCCTCAAGGCGTGTGCAGCACCAGTGCTTCTGGCCCCAGCGTTACTACGAAAGACCTCGGTCCTACCGCTCTCAAAATTGGCGATAATGCTTCGGCCCTTGGAGGAGCCAAAACTGAGTGTTCCAACTGTGGCGCGACCCAGACCCCCCTTTGGCGTAAGGGGCTGAATGATGAGTTGAACTGTAATGCCTGTGGGCTGTATTACAAACTGGTATGTCTTCTTATACGTTCATACCAATTTCTAGGCTCACACTTAGTCCAGCACAAGCACCCTCGTCCGAAGAATATGTGGTCCCGAAGCAATCATCGCCATGCTCAGGCTGCTCCTGGCGGCAGGGGTCGGTCGATTTCGCCTTCCAGACCTTCCAAACATACTCAAGTGAGAGTCGGACCAGAAGCCGAATGCTACAACTGTCATACGACTGCGACACCTCTCTGGCGAAAAGATGGTGAGGGGGAAACAGTTTGCAACGCGTGCGTTCCTTTCCTCCCATCCAGACGTTCTTGACTCAAGAGGTTGAATTATATTCATTCGCAGTTGCGGGCTATTGTAAGTTTCTCTCCTCTTCCATATTATTTCATTGACTTCAGTTTCCTTAGTTACAAATTGCATGGTGTCGCGCGTCCTCTTTCAATGCGATCCAACGTAGTTCGGAAGCGCTCCAGCCATGCCACCCAGGGTTTATCCAACGATTCGTCTGAACTTCCGTCTGATATGCCCAAGGTAAGTCGCCCCACTACGGCTAGGGGCCCTTCTCCTACTCATTGTGCAGAAAACCTGTAACGACACATAGATAATACACCGTGCACTTGGGTTTACAAAACAGCTATTTACAACCGACGTCAACTTACCGGCCCTTCACACGGAGCGTCACCCCACGATCATCAACCTCAGCGGGCTTGAAATCCCAGCTACGAAGCCAATTGACGACCAAGCTGACGAACAAGAGAAGATTTCGAAGTCATCTATCCATGATGTACACGTTTTCAACGACTCGGAGCATGGTGTCCTCGAGCTCCCTTCGATCCTAGCCACTCCCTTTGACACTGACACGGCTGCTCCTATCAATGAGGAGTTAGGAGAAGACCGTGCTCTTCACGACCCGTCCGATCCTCAAATAGCTCGCGAAACAGCTCTCAGGTGCACACTCTCCATCTCATATGCGATATTGCAGTTGCTAGAAAGCTACTCTCATTAGACGTGCACTCCTGGGTGCTCGCGACTTGACCCTTCAGGGTGTCACGTCGACTTTCTACGAATCCAAGCCCAAGCACAGTTCTAGCAAATTCCGTCGTCGAAAGACCATGATCATCATCAACGCTCAAGAAAATTGTGGTAATATCGTGCGGATGATCAACTCGCATAACGATTCTTCTCGCTATGAGGTGAACTCTGGTGAGTTCGCTTCCTGTTTGATTCCCAAGATTCTCTCGTGGTGACACGACGCCTCACGTACACAGGCGATGTGTCCAATAACAACTACGGAGACGGAACCTTTACAAATGCTCATGTTCTCAACGATAATACGCCTCCAAACAATGTTTCAGAAGGTAACGCTGTCATTCACACACATCTTTCAGTTACTCAGACCGCCTCTGATCTCACTCCATCTCGCAGATTATGATGCCCCAGTCGTGGCGCCCGAGCAACCTACTATCGATCCTACTACCGGCGAACCCTATCTCATGCAATGGATAGTCCACGTCTGGTCATGGGTACCCTGCTTCTCGTGGACTGGTTGGCTCAGCGGCTGGATGGCCCAACTGGTACCACAAGTCTACTCGCAGTGGGTTTGGCCCCAGTGAGTGCGTCGTTGCGTGCACGGCATGCACTGCGGAAACTTCGTGATACCCCTTTGATCCTCGGCACCGTAGGCAGGCTTACCCATAGACTTATAGTTTTTATAGATGAGTAAGATAAGGCGGAAGCCAGATATTACTTCTACCCAGGGGCCTATAGAGTACTCAGTTGACGAATGGAACGAGATAACTTATTTTTAATCAACAACTCCTCGCCTTCGGATCAGGGGCCACCCACGATCTGAACTTTGAAGTCCAAGGTCTCCCAAGCATACGTACCGTTTAATCAGTTCATGGTCTACTTCTAACGTGGCCACCGCCTGATGGCTTACCCCATTTTGCTCAGGCTGTCTCATCTCTCTCTAAGCGAACGTGTGATCATGAATGATCAGCGGTTCAATATGCTTCAGAAGAATCCACGCCATGGACAAGTACCCTCCAGGACAGTTCATGATACTTACCCTTTGGTTGCCCTTTGGATTTTCAAAACCGTTCTTAGGAACAACTATTAGGAACAACTATATGACATTTACTCTAGATATCTTTGAGGTTAACAGCTACACAGGCTCACATATCTGAAGGGAAAATGGCAGTCATTGAATTTAACCAGGGACAAGTCCTCTTTCCCCTCGCACCACATCACATCACGTACGCGTTAATATTAGAAATTCCCCCGTTTTCCGCGGCCCGCAACACTATGTCGCACTGATGGGAGAACCATCCCCCCGATCCAGGAGTCAGGAGTAGGCCCCTACGAATCCTAAAATCGATTTTGAGCTCGCCGATCCTCTAAGTTGGAAGGATTTACCGGGCGACGACGCACCTCAGCCACCTATAGCGACCAACACACAAAGTCAGCTTGAAGCTTGAAGCTCAACCATCAAATAGTGAATATTGAATATTGAATACCCATTGGGGCACGTCGTCTGTCAAAGGCGATGCTCTAGCCGAACCAACGAATGCAATGCAACACCTACATAAGGAGTCTCAGATCAAATGCGCTCCGAAATGCCTACTTTCTCCCCCCCGGGCGAGCTTGACTCATACGTGGCTGAAGTTGGAATTCCCCAATCAACGCGGGATCCCACCCACGAACGTAGTCCTAGAAAGTACCTGCCACCTGGCGCTTGCAATCCCTGCAAGTCCGTTTCGCTCTTTTTTTGCGCTCGTCGACTATAAGTTAACCCAAATACACCTCAGGACGAGGAATATTAGGTGTGTCCAAGTGCCAGGTCAAGACAAGGTGGGCAACCCATCGTTATCCGCTACTTACCAGGCCATTACCTTTATACCGTCTTTCGCAAGTGCCAAGTAAGTAACAGTACGTTTACGGTTTTGTTTCAAACGAAATTTCACATTTCATCCATTTTAGTACTGTCTCTCCAAAAATTACCAGTGCAGGTCAGTTCAACGGCCAGATATCCATGACTAGTGATGCATGATGATTGATGATCGGTGACTGGTTGACCCCTTAAATAATTTGACTCAGTCACTACGCTCACTGTCTCTCCAAAAATTACCAGGACACGGTGAGTCCAACAGCCTGGTATCAATTTACCCTTCTTAAATACCTCTGACCCGTAGTCATCGCCGCGTCAACCGAGAAGGTCGAGAAACTCAAGATCAAGGTGGGTGATCGAATCAACTTTATTGTCGCCGCTCGACATCGCGATCCTGGGGTTGAATTATTTATGGCGTTTTCACTGAAAAGTGCTGTGATAAACGTTATCTCTCCTGCGGTATGTCCTTTCTTCAGTTTTCCTTCAAGACCTCGACGTAAAGGATACTCAAAACGACAAATACTCTAGAAGATATGCCGAGCACTTGGGCTGTCAAAACGTCCACTTTCACCCGACGTCAACTTCGCTGCGCGTCCTCCCGATGGGCTAGAAAAGCCCTCGAATCCAGCACACGGTCAACTTTTAGAGGATGAAGGGACCGCGAAGTCCACTCTCGATGACGTACTCTCAGACAATGAACCAGAACATGGTGCCCTTGAGGCTTTACTACTACCCACACGCTATGGTGCCAGCATTTCTCCTATTTCCGAAATGATAGGAGAAGGGGTTCCCCAACTTGAAGGTCGATCGTCTCAAAAAGCTTGCGAAGCACTCAGGTGTGCTTCCTCCGTGTAGTACACTTTTATTCATTCAATGACGCACGGCCTCGAGCTATCAGACGAGCACTCATGGGAGCTCGTGACCTGACGCACCACGGGGTCACATCTACTTTGTACGAATCGAAGCCCAAACATACTTCCAGCAAATTCCGTCGTCAAAAGACTACAATCATCATAAACGCACAAGAAAACTGTGGAAATATTGTGCGTATGGTCAACTCACATAACGATTCCTCTCGGTTCGAACTAAATTCTGGTGCGCTGATCCTCGATTGAACATGTTATCGTCATCTTAAGCACGCTGACGATGTAGGAGATGTTTCAAACAAAAACTACGGAGACGGAACCTTCACAAACGCTCACGTCCTCAACGGTACTCAGATCCACACAAACGACGCTCCAGAAGGTAATGTACCAATCTATATCTTCAACCCAATCGTCTTCATTTGGCATTTTACAGATGATACTACTTTCCAAGCAATACCTGAGCAACATAACCTGATTCCTACCGAACCCTACCTCATGCAATGGATCATCCATGCTTGGTCTTGGGTACCCTGTTTCTCATGGACTGGTTGGTTCAGCGGTTGGATGGCTCAATTGACGCCCCAAGTCTGTTCGCAATGGGTCTGCCCCCCTCCCCCTCCCCCTAACGAATGTAGAATCGTCGATGATCAACGGTTCAAACCCTCCCGGTTACGGTCAAATGCGCTCCAGGACTCTTCACACCCATCTTCGAACTCATCTTCGAACCCAAATTGACATCAGGCTTCCCCATAGAATAAAGTGACGTTAGCTACACTACTCCCTCCGGGGCCTATAGAATACTCAGTCAACGGATAGAAAATAATTTATTATGAAACCATCTCAGGATCCCGGGGATCGACAGAACGTCAGAATCTATGCAACTGATACCTACGACAGTCGGTGTACTCTACAATAACTGGAACAGCCGACGCAAACACTAGGATCTCGAAGGGATGAAGGTGAAAGAAGGATCCACGATGCAAAGGAGAGGGATACACACAAGCATACTAGTACCACGCCAGACCCACTAAGTCTCCAGAAGAAAAGCAAAGCGATACAATATAAGCGGCGTTGATAATATATAGAAGAGGCCCTGCGAATTCAGAGTAAAACGAGAGTAAAAGTATAATGTCGAGGGGCAGAGATGAGAAAAGAGAAGCAAGTCGTCGGTATTGGTATATATATGATATCAAGGTGGTATTCGGAGCAGGCATGGGTACAGACATTGCACAACAACGACGAAGCGGGTCATAAAAGTCTATATCGTGAGTACACACAAATGGCGGAGAGGAAAAAGCCGACAGCGTGGAGGATGCGTCGAGATGATGGGTAGAAACGTACAACGGTGGTGAAACAAGGTAACGTATAGCGTATACAGAGGAACAACAACAGCGTCGTCATCATGTTCGTTGACGAAAGGGGCCTTCACCCCATTCATTTGTCTTTCATGCGCGAAGAATTTCCATTTGGTTGATAAAGGTATGGATGCTGCGACTGATGAGGCGGGGGAAGATGATGCGCACCAGGCGCTTTTTGTTCCCCAGGCCTCTGCGGTCGATAATAACTCATCCTCTGCTGTTCTATCCTCTGCTGCTCTTCCATAGTCGGACTGCTCGTCGAAATGAGCGGTGCGGAACTGGATGCAACATGAGGCATGGGGTATGGCAAAGGGGCAGGCATGGAGTTCGGTGTCGTCGAAGCTCGTTGTGGTGGAAGTGGAGGGATGTGATGAGATGGTGTTGAAGAGGAATGCATTTTAGAGGGAATTTGCGGCTGTGGCGGTGGACGTGGGCGATTTTGGATTGCTGGGGATGCGGTTGGAGTTATTGTCGTGTGACTGGGTGCAGGGGACGCAGTCGACGGGAGATCTGGAATGATATTTGTACTGGCTGAACGAGGGGTAGGGGGCATGGAGGAGACATCCATGGCTTCAGTATCTCGGCGTCGCTTAACCCCCCGATTACTTTCTTTCAGCCCAAGCGCTTTAGCTTTTTGTTGAATTTGTGTCCTAACAATCAGAATTGAGTCAGTAAAGAGAACGCGATGGCAAGCAAACAACAAGGAACTAACAGGGATCGCCCGCCATTCATCTGCCGTGCAATGCCATCCCAATCAATACTACTCGCGCTGCTACTTCGACGACTGTCCTCAAAGAGCCTTCGCAATTTATCAACCTCATCGTCCGACCATTGCGACGAGGTAGATGTTGATGGTCCAGACATTGCTGAAGGTACCGAGGACGGCATAGTCGCCGTAGGCGTCGTAGCAGCCGGAGTGACCGAAGGCGTTACAGATTGGCTGACAGATGGTGCGTGTGACGGGGTGGGGGCCTGAAGAGCATGTTGTGGCTGCGGTTGGAGCGGTTGCAGTTGCGGTTGCGGCTGTGGTTGCATTGGAGGTTGTTGTTGACCTGGAGCGGACTGCGTACCAGGAGCTGGTGCGTAATACGCCGTTCCAGGAGGATATGTTGGGTAGGAATAGAGGGTTGGATACTGCGCGCTATACACAGCGTACTGAGAGTGGGGATAAGCTCCCTGTGCACCAAGGGGAACAACGAATGATTGAGCATTGGTAACGACTGGCTGAGACGTAGAAGCTCCATTCGTTGACGTAGGGGGTCCAGTGGATATGGGGGGTATTGGTGGCGGAGGATTGTAGATAGTTGGAACTGGGGCGAGTTGGGGAGGCGTCGAGTTCCTGATCAGTCGCGAAGGATTGGCGAGCTATGAAAATGTCAGTGCCATTCAGGTTATCAGAGAAACAATACGATATACCAGAGTATCACAGATGCGCTTAGCGTCAGTGAGCATCACCAGTGGGTCCACCTTGTCGGTGGTGGACTGATAACACTGCGCGACCACGAGAGGTGGTGTTCCCCTCTAGGCAGATATGATATGTCAGATACGCAAAATGAAACAGCGTCCAAGGCCAGCGGCTCACCACAAGTTCTTCGGCTGCCCCGTAAAACTCCGCGCACAGATTCAACACGCGCCATTGGAATTCATAGTACTGCTGGTTCTGCGCATTTACTTCCGGGATTGCAGGTGGCGCTGACGTCGCCGATGGTGATTGTAAAGTCTGTGGTGGTTGTAGCGTTGTCGTTGCCGTTGGTTGTGGCGGCGCTTGAGGTTGAGGATGTGATACTGATGCCGGTGCTGGTGCTGGTGCCGATACTGATGCTGGTGCTGATGATGTCGTAACGGGGGGTGGTGCGGCGGCTGGCAGCGTACTTGGACCCGAATTCGCCCCCGAATTTGGAGGCCTCGGTTTGCGATTTTTGGAGCCTTTCGGTCGACCAGGTCGCCGTTTTTCTGGCTCGTTTTGCGAGGGCTGCTGAGACGGTGATTGCGTTTGAGCGGCGCGTAATCTTTTTGGGACGTAATAAATGATCAGCGACTATTTCGCAAACAAGTCCTTTCAACACACCCTGGTGATACCTTGGGTTTCGGTGAGGATTGCGGCCCACGATCTCGGGAGTGATGAAGGGCGTCTTCTGCCATTGCAACGTCGTCGTCGTCTTCTTCCTCTTCCTCCTCTTCACGGGTCACATGTCCTCCAGGGTGAGACGTGGTGCCGGCGCCGCTTCTGTGATATCCTCCTCCCCCTCCGTGTGTTGTTGCATAAATTGGCTGCTGAGAAGAGCCTTGCTGGGGCTGGTGATACAATGCATGCGAAAGCGGCTGGTAATGTTGTGGGTTATCCATCCCAACGACGGAGGCAGTAACTAGGAACAAGAGTAAGTACGAGACATGGTCAGACAATGGACATTTATTTTAGCTTTTTGTGTGATTGAACTCACGGGCTGGGGGCTGGGCAAGCTAGCGTGAACCTAGAAAACATAACGAGAAAAAATAAGTTCCAGGAAGCAAATGCAGATATCATTGAGTTATGAACCTGAAAAGTCCGATAAAAGATATTTATTATTCAATGACCAAAACTGGGAGTGAGCGTCCATGACAAACCTTTGAAATAGGCAAACCCGTTACTGCGTCGAGTAAATTTGCCCGTCAATGAGCTCGGCAACGCCAAGCGTCGTGGTGGTTGATGAGAAAGAAGGAAAAAGGCCGTGCTCGCTGTCCACAACAGCGAGAACAATTCCAAGGCGTGGGAATGTTCGTCCATCAACACTGCCCTTTCATATTTATTTTCGTTCTCCGATGTCACACCTTTGTCACGCCCCTCCTCGAGCAAACCTTCAGTCTAATCGCGAGCCTGTCTGACTAGTTGTGGGCGGGCTGAAGCCCTTACAAAGATACAGGCTAGTTCGTATGGATAAAATACAGATGGGCGGTAATTTAAATGCGAAATGTCGTGTAGTGTTAAATGTGAGAGTAGAAGAATGTCCATGATGAACCAAGAGGGTATGAAGAGATGTATGTGGTGTGTAGTAGTGTAGCAACAGAAAGCCAACTCGAATATGTAATAGATAGCACAGCGAGGGGGAAACGTAAATCTCCAGGAGGCTCAGCGTCGCTTTTGAGCCTCTTTCATACGGCGACGACGTTCTTTCTCTTCTTGCTCCCTCTTCTCTTGTTGGAGAGCAAGTTCATCTTCCTTCTTGGCAAGGCGAGTACTAAGGATGGAAACAGTGAGCCAACACGAGCAGTGAAAGGTAATGGCGAAGAGTGCTAACCTAAACTTCTCTTCTCGTTCCAAATCACCCGCGTCAGCTTCCATATCTTCGTCATCACTGAACACACTTTGTTCCACGTAGCTAGACCTAGATTTGCCGAATAACGCCCAAATTTCATCCCGGAAATTGGCCCCTCCGCCTCCAGGTGGCGTGGCACGCTTCTTGGGCGGAGGGGGAGACTCGGACATGCTGGGAGACCGAGGCCGTTTCTTGGCGGACGGAATTGGTCGTGTATTTGAGTTGCTACTGCTGGAGTGAGCGGATGACATAGATGATTTCGATATCTTGGGAATGGGCGCGGATAATTTCGACTTTGAAGGCATAGGTTTATCGATGCTAGATGACCGGGAAGTCGAGGCGATAGAACCAGACTGCAATTTCTGCGTAGGCTTGGGTACAGCAGAAGCTGAAGCCTTGAACGCAGGTGCAGGCTTCGGGACAGGGCTGTCTTCTACGGTGGCAATGTCAGCGGAAATCAATAATACGAAGACTGGCATATTGCATACGAAGAGAAGGAGTATTTGCCCCGGAACCTGGCGTCGACTTGGTGGCATCCTTCTTCTTGGAGGTACCAAACCAGTCGTTGAAACCTTTGGCATTGTCACCATCGAGGACTTTGGACTCTTTGGCTTTAGCACGGTCCTGGATAATTTCATCGATGGTCCGGACGTCTCGTTTATTGACGTTGAGCTTGGTCAGGCCGTTGGGCAGCGATGCAATTCGCTCTCGAACGGATCTGCCCGCTGCGTGCTCGTACCCGCTGGTCGGACTGGCTGTGGTGACATCCACTGCGCCTCCCGGAAGTCGTCTACCAGCCCGACTGTAACCAGCCCCATGAGTCGTGCGCTTGGGAGCCACGAACTGTCGCTTCATTTCAGCCTGCTGCNTTTCGCTGGCGCTTCTCTTCGCGAGTAAGCACCAAAGCAGCAGGTCCGTCGTCGTCGTCGAGTGGCATCCGAGCCCTGCGAACGTCATCCTTGGCGGAGGACGATGATGACGGCCATTTCGATGACTTCTTACCAAGAAGATGATTCCTCTGCTCCTCCTCTCGTCTTTGCCGTGCCAATTCTATTGCCTGCTTCTCTTGATCCTTCCTCTGCTGCCTTTCTCTTTCCCGTTTCTCTTCTTCAAAGTGCTGCTGCCTCAACTTCGCTTGCAATTCCCTCTCCTTCCTTTCCCTCTCCTGCTGCTGCTTCATCTTGATTTCCTCCTTGCGTTTGCGTTCTTCCAGCGCGGCCTGAACGGCGCTCTGCGACTCCTTCGTCTGGACCTCCGCCATACGCATCAACTCCGCAAATGGAGGCATATTGAATCACTGTCCGAAACAAAGGATAATATGTGTGTGCCACTGCCTGAAAGCTGAGATGAGAAGAGATAGAGATTGCCAGCAATTTGGTAGAAAGAAAGGTATCCCAATCTCAAAAACAGTACAGCACGATGTTTGCGCGTGTTTATGTCACAGCCCCTGGCAGCGGAATCAGATTCAGTCTACTTGCCCAATGGCGAAAATTGGCGAAAATGGCCGGGGGATTCGATGCTGTCTTATACTGTAATTGGTATCGAGGCCAACGTTGACACAGATATTCAAGATGAGTCAGCTCGTGAAACCTCTTGTCAAGGGGTTATGATGCCCTGAGACGAGATGCCAAGGTGGGTCCCAGCCGCGTCGTATCGGAAGAGTAAGACACACCCAGGACAACTTGGGATTTGATGTAGATAGTTGGTAACACGATGCGATAGTGGGAATCTAACCCAACAGTTCTCATTAATGACTCGAAGGAGGGCCTCAACATAGATCCGTACGCCTTGATTGAAGGTGAGCATCGGGGCGTCTCGCCGATGACTCGAAGGAGGTTCGATAAGATGTATACCACCTTTCGGTGTGAATCAAACAATTCGCTGATGTGGGACGTGGATGTGCACAACAAGCGAAGAGGGTGGTGAAGCTGAAGGGTTGACGTTGAACGTTGAACGTTGAGTGGTCAGATACTACGGAAAGAAGGTGGACCTAGTGAGGAGCTTTCCTAAATAAACTCCTAATGAAATACAGGAGAGGAAAGAATAATTTTAGTCGTCGATGGCATCATCTATCGTAACGTGTATGTGGCGAATAACGTAGCGAAGCATCGTAAGTACGCGCAAGAACTTCTATCTCCAATTAGATTCGTGCATTTTCTCCCCTTCTAGACCCTATTCCTGTCGACGCCAAACCTGCTTGGGCAAAAGAGATCCAACGAATAATGCACAACAGATCAGAGCGCAGAGAGCAAAATAAACGAGCAACCCTCCGAGGTATTGCTTCTCGATAGAGAGCGAGAACAATGAAGCAGCAGACGCAGGTCCTGTTACGCGAGAGGTAAAAGATCATAAGGACGGCAACGACGGAGCGAACGAAGGTTGACCCACCGACAGCTCTCATGATACTGACAGTAGTCTGCGCGAAGCCATTAGTCGCTCCAAGCATTGATCGACGAGGGGGAGATGCCGATATATAAATGAACACAGCACCTGGCAAAGCGAGTATCAATGAATGTTACGACACGGAAAGTAAATGATAAATGAGATGGTGGACAACGTATCGATCGAGAATATCAACTCACCATATGACATGCTCATGATTACGGTAAGAGTAGTTTGAATCGCGATCAAACCGTAGACCGCCCTGCTGACACCTTCCAATCTCGCAACGGCATTCATGACTGGGAAGGAGAGGATCATGGGTATCGTAGCAATGACACCCATGAGGAAGAGCCTTTTCGATCCTAAACGGTCGTGTATCGTTGGGAAGAAAAATACTTGGACGATTCCATTGAGAATGCCGAAGGAAGAAAGGATGTTTCCAATCGTAGAAGGCGGAAGACCCAGACCACCAAGTTCAATGGGAGTGGAGAAGAACAACGGCTGAATAGCGCGGAACGTGATCTCAATGAGGGCGAGGAAAGCATAGTTGGCCGAAGCTATGATCACGGGCCAGGTTAATAGCGTTTTGAGAGAAGGAGATTTCTGGCGTTGTGAGTCCTCATCTGACTCCTCTGATGTGAGCTTCGATCGGCGGAATGGAACGAGGTGTGATAAGGGTTTGGGGGAGACGACTGTCTCCTTGAGGAAGAAGGAAGTCACGAACCAAGCAAGAACTGAAAACGTTGCTGGGATGGCACATGGAAGAAAATATGGGTGCCGCCTAAGGAATTGGGAGTCTCCGAAGGTTTCGGGGAAACGTTCCGCAGGATGATGCAGCGAACCTCCAATCATGGGGCCAAGAGCAGACCCAGTGGACCATGCTATGGGGAAATAGGCAAAAACCTATAGCTGGTTGAGTACAATGGTAGGGTGATTCAAGATAGCGGAGCGTACCAATGCAATATTTGTCGTGTCGGTCATTTCAACCATCATGCTAGAGAGTCGAGTAAGTCGACGATCGCTCGCCTTTTGTACCAGAACACTGACCTCTTGATAACGCCGATGTTACCATCTAGGTTCTCAGTCAGACGTGAGGGTCCGTCAGAATATTCAAGAAAGGACGCACTCAAAGCACCGCAGAGACCACGACTAATACATTAAGAACTCAGTAAATTTGGCTTAGTGTGCTATGAAGGGGCGAAGCGCACCTTATAAGCAGACCGATGAATGTGCTGGATAAACCGAAGCAATACATGGAGAGGGAAAGTCCGAACAAGCCGAAGAGGATAACCGGTTTGCGTCCAATTCGATCGGAGAGACTACTCCAGTGAAGAACAGTCATCGCCTGAGTGACAGAGAATATCGAGTGCTAGGATAAGGGAGAACGGCTCGTCAATGAGCACACGAGTATATGTTAGAGATTATGACACGAACCATCATCCCGACATAGTATCCGACTTTTGCTTCATCTCCTCCAGTAATGCCAATCTCACGAATTAACTAGTAGAGAGGTCGCATCAGGAACCGACGAGGCACGCTGCAGACACTCACTTGTGGTGCAAAGGGCGAGATAACCTGCGAAGTGAGCGGTTCCGCAAGTTGAAGGAACAGAACGATGGAAAATTGGGGCCAAGGGAAGGGAGACCGCTTTGTCTTGGTTGGCTCGGTCTGCAGCAGCGGGGACTCCTCATCGCACTGGTTTTGGGTCATGACGATTCGTAAACAGATAAGTAGAAAAGAGAAAGCTTACTCGAAGTGATCCCCCCAGGTGGGTTTATAAGGACAAGAAATATCAAGCGGGTTTGCCGAGATGAAATCAGAAATAAAATCCCCATGCCATAAAACGTCAGGATTGCCTCTAACAGCTCTTCCCAGACTGAGCAAGCTCCGCTAAGTGACTCGAAGAGGGGGCTACATTTGGAATCTTGGAAAGAGAAGCTGATGAAGCGAGTTGGACGGCCGGTCGCATACGGCCCAACCCCAGTTCTCGGACACTACTCGGAGTTTGAGCTTATATTACCCATGCTAAACTCATGGAATAGCACCAGTACCTGAATGAGATATCGAAGCAGGAAAGCTTTGGCTCGAAATGGAGTGCTGAGTTCTGGAAGTGGTCATCCGTCACGAAGTGAGAGCTTGTCTAAAAGTTTCGGAACAGACTTCCGATGCGCGGTGACCTTATAAAACTCGCACCCAAAAGTATAAAAATAAGTCATTTCGTCATAAACACATCCGATATCTACAGGTTACGAGAAATACGCGTCCAATTCTGACGAGGGAACATGTCGTCGAAGGAACCTGGGCGGTATCCGCTTCCAATCGCTGGGTATTTGGATTTCACGTATTTGACTTTCGTCTCGTTGATTGGGTTGGCCCATGTGCTGAGGCTTCATTGGCATTCCGGGTTTAGAGGGACCTTGGTGAGAGATGGGACCTGGTCGACCGTTCATTCCGGGTGGTCCTTGCTGACCATTGGGAGGTGGTGAGGGACCCTTGGGCTTCGTGTCGCAGTCACCTGGGGCGTTCGAGTTGGTTAATCCAGAAGGTGGGGGTGGTGGAAGTGGTACACCATCTGGCGCGCCATCGGGACCGTCTGGCTGACTTCCAGGACCGTCAGGACTATTGTTACCGCCGTCACCTCCTGGTCCTGAACCGTTGCTGCCTTCTCCGTCTTCAGATCCTTCAGGGGGAGGAGGCAAGCCATTTGGTGGTGATGGAGGCTTGTTGTCTGGACCAGGGGGTCCGTCTAGTGGCGAGGGAGTTGGTGAACCATCAGACGGAGGAGATAATCCAGGTGCGCAAGGACAGAAGCCTGGTGGAGGTTGAGATGGATTCTCTCCACCTAACGGAGGAGAATCTTGACCATCCCCTCCATCGTCGGGATTAGGACCAGGAGGCGGGGGGAGGGGGGAGTTGTTTCCATTCTGTGGGGGATTTGGACCACCTTTGTCCTTCGGCGGTCCGGGTGGCTTCCCTTTACCATCCCCACCAGGGTTACCGTTCCCACCAGAGGGAGGTGGAGGAGGCGGGGGAGTGCTTCCCATCCCTCGTCGACCGCGGCGACTAGGACCCCGAACCACCTTGCGGCGGTGAGGATGAGGGCTAGCCGGGGCATGATCACGCGCGGTATTGGCCCTCCTCTCAAGGGCAGACTCGACCTGACGTCCGACAAGTTCCTTGGTGACTCTACGTTCAAGAGGCACGGCTCGATTGATAGGAACATGGACGGGGGTTGAATGAACGTCCCGGTTCATGGCAACATGTTTGCTTTCATCGTGTCTCGCATACCTATCAATTCATCGCGATTAGTGCATGCATCAATGACTTAGAATTCATGAGCGACTCACCCTACAGGAGCAGCGAAGGCAGACGAGGCACTGAGGATGGCGACGAAAGCAACGAAAGAAGCAGATTTGAAGATCATTGTGATGGAGGCAACGAAAAACAACGAGATTCAGCGTGAAGTGAATGAACCAGCCGGGATTGTCGGAATTGTGAATGTGGTGAAGGGGAGGAAGCTTCAAACGTTCACTTGTGGAAAGGACGAGCTCTAAGGCAACCGGCGCCGAAGAGATGTGAGCACTGCTGAGGATTCCAGGTGGCATTGAGGAGGTTTATATAGGTTTCTGCGATTAGGTTCCCATTTCCGCATCGGTAGTGTTGGTAACCATATTTCCGCAGCCTGAGGATACTCCAACTCTCGTACGCGGACGATGAAACACGAGTAGAATGAGACGCTGATTGTCGATGCAGTTACAAGGGGTCCTTGGCTTGCGTTGACCGAACAGAAGGCTATGGAATTCGTTGAATCATGTTTCATCCAGGTCCCAAGGCGTCCTGGTTTTTGCAAAGACATACATAGAGCCACAGCGCCGTTGGAGAACTCAAGTGGAACACCAAGCGAGCTCTGGCTAAGCAAAGTGATCCATTGAATATGACCCTAAAAGTAGCATAAGGTTAGGCATCCACATTTCTGAAAAGAGTGATTAAATCCCACTAAGTAGCTTCGTGGGGTGGTTGTGAGGGGTGCGTGAACCAAGCGGTGGCCGGGCGCTTCGGGAGTGTCACCCGAGAACAGGGGTGTTGTGTTCGCAAAACTTCGCATTCGGTTCCCGACAGCATGCATTCACCCACTGAGTGTGCACTGTTCGTCAATACGGTTACATGCATACATGGCTTAAATCACCCAGTTTACGTCGATACGAAACGTCCGAAGAACCCAAAAATCGGCCACTTGCACACAGCAAGCCGAATCGACCCCTCTTTTGACTCCCCGGCCTCCCCGGGCGATCTACCTAAACTTCACATAACTTTCATTGATCTTCTATGTACTCTATAGGCCCTGGACGTGCTATGGCCTCTGCAAATCACTCTATACTCTACAAGTGGCCTGATATACATTCCGAATCGAAGGCGTCCTGAGGTGCGTTTGACCATGATTGGGGGGGTTGAACCGTCGTATTTCTCCTCATCGAGCAACACACTCAAGGAGAGGGGGGCCAAACCCATTGCGAGCAGACTTGGGGTGCTACCTGGGCCATCCAGCCACTGAACCAGCCAGCCCACGAGAAACTTGGTACCCAATACCAGATATGGACAATCCATTGCATGAGGTATGGTTCGTTAACGGGTTGGTTGGTGGGAGGCAGCTCGGCTATTGGTTGAGCGTTGTCATCTGATATGAATGAGAACGTAGGCGTGTTGCGAGTTTGCATAGATGGTTGCATACCTTTGGGATCATTATTTGGGGGAGGATTATGGTTGAGGGTGTGTGCATTTGTAAAGGTTCCATCACCGTAGTTGTTATTCGATGTGTCACCTATGTTTCCATCCAGGCGGCGTGTGAGTGGAGAAAGTTATGACGACGAACTGGTGCAGCGGAGAGTCACCATACCGGAATTCACCTCTACACGAGAGGAATCATTATGCGAATTGACCATCTGCACGGTGTTGCCACAGTTTTCTTGGGCATTGATAATGATCGTGGTCTTTCGGCGGCGGAATTTGTTGGAAGTGTGTTTGGGTTTGGCTTCGTAAAAAGTGGACATTATTCCGCGATGCTTCAGGATGAGACCTCCGAGGAGTGCTCGCCTAGTTCGAGTTATTATGGCGTGTCAATTTCATCAACCGCAGAACCATACAGGCGCGTAGGGCACACACCTGAGCGCGGGCTCGTATGGTTTCTGTGAGGGCTGGGCCTTTGGACGCTCTTCTTCACGGCTTTCTTCCTGTGTAGGTGCAGACCTGTCGATATCCAGTCGCTTCGCTAGGACGTCATCTTGTCCAGGTACGTTGAATATATGTCTGATGAATCTTAAACAAAGCTTCGCAATTCTTTCGTGGCCGTATAGTGGATCAATACTTTCCTCAGAGGAGTTTTTCGTTCCGTTGGAGAGGCATTGATATTGGTCTCTGGGTGGAAGTTCGACGTCGTCAAGGATTCCAGGCACAAGGCTCAGAGGGGGATGACTGGTGAAGGACTCCCTGCAGAATGGGCAGACCGGCTGATATTGTTTCCCAATAGCATTGCTAATAACCATCTGGCAGCATGGAATGCATAGTACATGCCCTAATCGTTTTTAGATTGTTGCCATCAGGATCAGACGGACGTCGCAAGAGAGGTCATACTTACCACATGGGAGAGGGCGAGGCGGACATTGTGCACTGTAGGGCTCGACGCACACCTCACAATGACGCGTACCAGAGCCGAGCAATGACATTCTTGTAGGCTTAGAGCAGTCTGACTTCAGTTGCGGTTGGGAGAGACAGCACCGCCTTTGCGCGTCTATGTCGTGTGTTCCTCCCATACTTTGACTGTAGCTGTACTATGTAAGGACCCCTCGACAGCCGCTCCCCAATGAAGATCCCAGGGGACCTTGGTGGCGCATCTTGAAAATCACCAAGTCAGCAAACCTCTCCTGACTCCTATGTAAATTACTTCGTGAAGCACCGACGTCGTGGATCAACTCTTTGACGGTGAGCTAGATTAATGCTGGGTCATTTGTGTGCGATGCTTCCATGTTTTGACAATATGTAGAGGCTGATCTGCCGCCATCAAGAATCTTTGGTCTCATTCAAAGTTGAGCAACCATCTTGTCATCTGAAAGTCTCGAAGCTGAGATAACATGCTGATAATTGTTGTCCTTCAATTCCGTTCTGCACATCAAAGACGAACATGAATATCGTTATCTGTCTCTTCCCCCCACCGCTACTTACAACGCTTCTACACACTTCTCGGATGGCTTAAGCCACCCACCTGAGGCCTACGAAACGCCCAGGGACCGCGGAAATTGGCTGACGGTCCATTAGGACGTGACTTAGGACGCGATGGGCCACCAGCGGTAGCCTGTCCTCCAGGACCAAATGGGAACGGAGGGCGCTGGTTACCTGCACCACTCGCGGGTGGTGGCGGATGAGGAGGAAGAGAATCACTGGATGGAGGCACGTCGACAGGAACAACGGGTGATGTGACTTGTGCTGAGGGACTTTCAGTCTGGGTTGCGTTTCCTGTAACTGGACCATCCGGAAACCCTTCCGTCGGCGTCGTGACACTTGAGGTATCCGATGCACTTTCACCTCCACCGCTTGCTGAATCCGTCGTACCGTCTGGTGGCGTGGTACTTCCTTCTGGCGCGCTGTCTGTAGGAACTGGACCATCATCGGAGGTAGTTGTGGGCGCACTACTGTCTCCTTCTCCTTCACCAGTTGTAACTGGTACCGTCTCTTCAGGGGTCACTGGGATGGATGCTGTGTCTGAGCTTTGACGTCTCCTGTGAGCCCTGTTGGACCCCTGAAGACGCGAAGCATCATTCTGGGGGTTGGCGGTCTCAGCCGAGGGAAAGCGGGCCACTTCGAGAGCGTCGCGTCTCAGTGAGCTGGCATATTCTCCATTAAGTACGAAGCTAGTAATGTTGATGGCTAAATTAGAGGACATACCCTATTGGGGCACCGATCGTGGAAGAAGCGTTGAAGACGACAACAAGAGCAAGGAAAGACGAAGATTTGAAGTGCATTGTGTCGTACAGGAAGTGAGGTAGTTGAATCGACTGAAGTTTTCGTGGTGAAGGATGAGTTCGGGGGCAACCTGTGCCGAAGAGATAGACGAGGTGAGCACTGCTGGAGAATCTTGGATGATTGCAAGGGGGTTATATAGCCCTCCCATTGAAGCCGGCTCTACATGAACCGGTCGAGTGCATGTTAAGCTCCTCCATGCCTACTCATTTAAATTTGTCACCAAGCCCCCCGGTTGTGTAGTAGGAGAGGTGGCGCGACGGATCTTCCAAAGTTCCACAGGCCTTCTCAGTTTTTCAAATCATTGGTGTAATGCAGACTATCATCGATCGACCACCGACTTCAAGTTCTTAGCTATGTTTTTAGACGAAACAATGTGCTCGAGATTCTTAACTTCTCATTACTTCTGGAACTCTGCCAATACTCTTGGGGAACTGATGAACGTTGACTTAACTAGGTCGAAGTCTTTGATCGAAGACGCGTATACGAGACACCCAGGAAGTGAAAATATCAGTGAAATCAATAATGACACTGGTTGCATGCATACCATCACGAATGAGAGTGATGTTGCCACGGAGTAATTGCAATACTCGTTTATCGCTGTTACTATAACGAGGCCAAGCCGCTAGAGATCGAAACAAGCTGGTTGTTAGCTCAGACTGACTGATTAGTAGCGGGGTGGTAGTCGTACTTACCTCCGGGGTTGAGATCATTGATGAAATTGATATAGAAGTCAAGCATTTGGTTGGCGAAATCCAATTCCACAGGGGTAGGAACGGGACCAAACAGTAACGACAGCTCCGAGCCATGGAAAACTAAGCGCCATCATCAAGGTAGTCTTTACATCGAGATCGTAGCTTGCTTACCACCTAGCGTTGGGTCGTTTCCTGGGATAAATTCCCTGAAGTGGTAGGCGAACATAGGCTGTCGAGGTGACCCGCTGGCGAAGAAAAGACGACGCGGTCCAACAAAGTTTTGCACCGTGTACCATGCCTCGGCTCTATCATACAGCGAGTCGCCGGTGTTGAATGGGGCTCCAAGTGATGTGTCGTTAGCGGGGAACAACGTGTGGAATCCATCGAGGACATCCTGAGTGAGCGTGCTATTATCAATCATCAAGTGGTCGATGAGGTTATCGAATGATGCGACTTCGGCTGCTCCGGAAAGGTGTAGGTTTTGTACACTCATTGTGAAAGTTTTACCCTCATTGATCTACGCAATTTGAGGACCATGCGAGTGTGATGACACTTGATCATGCAACATACATTTGTTCCTCCTAGATAAGGTATATGGAGAAATTGACCACTTAGCACTCTCTGAGAGGGGCGTTGGTTGAGGAAGCTTCCTGGGTCAAAGGTGGGTTCCCATAGTTGATCGTTGAGTGTCGAAGACACCATGCCATTGCTTATGTTCAGAAACTCCTGCGGGATTGTCCAGCGACTGGGGGAGACGTGAGATAAGTTGCACTCACCCGGAAGGGGATCTTCTGGAGACATGCCACCGCTCCACGGCCGGAGGGACAACCCGTAGTAGCGAGAAGACGAGAAAACGGTTCCCCCGGTTTGTCATATGTACTGGGCGGAGGCGCGCTCTTTCTAATAGTAAAGCAGATAGAAAAGTCGTCCATATCAGTTGTATAGCACGACACGTACATAGGTCCCGTCGCCGAATTAGCAATTACTGCGCGGAACGTTGAGCGGACCGGAGGAAATAATAGGTGCGTTTGAACACTCCCAGCACCAGCGGACTAAAATAGGTAGGTAAATCAGATTAGGTAGTCATAGTCGCCAACTTGGGTCTATCTATACCTGGCCCCAGATCGTGACTTTTCTGGGATCGCCACCGAAGGCAGCGAGATTATCTTGCAGGAAGTCCAAGGCAACTCGTTGATCCAGAAGACCTGCATTGAGATCTTTGCTATCCATACTCGAGCTCGCGAGCTGAAACACGGTACTAAGTTGGTATTCTTGTAGGCTATCTTCGAGCCCCAACACTCACAAAGCCAAACGTGTTCAAGCGATAGTTTCTGTAGTAAAGTGGTTTGTGGGCGCTCGAAAAGAATAATATATCAAGCTCACATTGACGCGAAGAGGATAGGTTTCCCGATGGAAACGCTACGCTGAAGGATACCTAGAGTAGAGTCGGGACACTCAACAGGCAAGTAAGGTGCAGAGAAAAGACTTCGAACGCGTTGGATCGAAAGATGGACTTGAAGAAGCCCTGTAGGCAAGCGTTGCTTAGGAAGAGTATGGCGGACAATACGACTTCTTACCCAGTTGCGAATGAACCGCCCTAAAAGATCAAAATTGAGATATTCGAATATGCAAAGGAGAATGTCTCGGAACTCTAGTCAAATTATACTCACATGGATCCAAACTAAAACGGGGAGTTTGTCTTTCTGTGTGGTACCAGCCGGTCGCCAAACCTGTTTTATAGCGTTCAGTGGTACGAGAGGAGATAGTACAGAGAGTCTGTACATTCAGAAAAAGACAATCTTCGGCGATCGGAGCCCCCAGCCTTCCAGAAGATGGTTGGGGGCATGCGTTCCCAAACGTCGAAGTGTTCTGTATAACTCTCGACGGGGTTTTAGTCAAGATCGAACGTGGCGCTTTGAAGCGGAGGTTTCCAACGGGGGCCCGTGCATAGGGTATCCCTAGCCATTTCTCAGTGGCGCTTGAAGTTGCGACGCCTCGAATGATCCCAGTGGTTAGCCGAACTTCAAGGTTAGAACCAAGCGCGCCAGCCAGCACAGAAAGTAAGAGTCCAGCCAGAAAGACCAGCATTCGCGGAGCCATTGGGGAGAACTTCCGGACGATGGTATTGTCGTGAAGTTCTTGCAGGCTTCGACAAGTGTTGAATGACTTATATATTCACGGAGCATTTGCTATAAGTAGCACACTTCTTTGTAAGTGCATAGCAAGAGATTCTCATCGAGGGTCTTGTGATGAATCATGAGGTATATGTCGTACAGCATGCGCTACCACCAGGTCCGGGTTACGATTGGGTTACGATGGAGTGCTGGGAAGACGGCAAGAAGACGGAGAAAGTCGCGTTAGGCGCTCAATTTGACACAGCGTTTACGTGCCACTACGTATTCAAACTCATTTCTGAAATTCGGATAGTACTTTTTTTGAATTAATGAAATCGANTTTTGTTTGCGTCCCAATCTATGTATGGCAAAAAAAAGCTTGTAAATTGGAGAAATCGGCAAGGTAGAGTAACGAAGATACGTACCATCGGGAGTAACCGTGATGTTTCCACGAAGGAGCTGCAAGACCTTCCTCTCCCTAGAAGCATACCTTGGCCATGTAGCTGGGAGAAAGGTGGTGGTAGGAAGGCTCCGAATCAGAAGATGGGCACTCACGACCGGGGTTGGTGTCATGCACAAAATTGATGTAGAAACTTAGAAACTGGTCTGCAAAAGTAGTCTCTATTGACGTCGGAACGGGTCCAAATAAAAGAGGCAATTCCGTCGCATGCGAAACTGGACAGCAGGGGAAGGTCAGACGATCCTATCATGCGAAATGGGCACTAACCTCCGCGTGCGGGGTCATTTCCTGGAATAAACTCTTTGAAGTGATAGGCAAACATTGGCTGGAGGGATGCGGCTTTCTCAAAGAAAAATCTTCGCGGGCCGAGAAACATCTCATCCGTGTACCAGGCGACGGCTCGATCGAAGAGGGAATCACCAGTGTTGAACGGCGCGCCAAGAGAAGGGTCGTTAGCAGGGAAAAGCATACGAAACTCATCCATAACGTCTTTAGTGACCGTTGTATTGTCAACCAAGAGGTGAAAGATGAAATCGTTGAAAGCGCTGACTTCGGCCTCTCCGGAAAGGTTCAAGCTTCGAACGGTACCACTGAAGAAAGTGCCCTCGTTGAGCTGATCGTGAGGCCGTCACTATCCACCCCACGTCAAGCGTAAGTGAGTCAAAGAACGTACGTTGGTTCCACCGAGGTAAGGGACATGAAGGAATTTACCGCTCAAAATCTTATCAGATGGTCGTTGGTTTATGAAATTGGCAGGATGCACAGTGGGCTCCCAAAGCTGCCCGTTGAGAGTCCCGGCTACCATAGCGTTGTTTAAGCCAAGAAGAGTCTAGAGGATGTAGTCAGCGCTGCAATCTGTGTGAGAGTGCAGCGAGTACCTCGAAAGGGACTCCCTGTAAGCACACTAATGCACCGCGTCCAGCAGGACACCCTGTTGCGGCAAGAAGCCTCCCAAACGATTTATCAGCTTGATCATAGACGCTCGGTCCCGGAGCATGCTTGCTAGGCGTCGCAGTGGAAGGATGAGATATCAAGGTGAGCGAGAATTTGAGGACACGTTACGCACAAAGGGCCTGTGGCTGAATTGGCTATGACCGCCCTAAAAAAGCGGCGTGTTAGAGGGGAATAGAACGTGTGCGTGAGCACTTCCGGCCCCTGCAGACTGAAATGACGTTGAGAAAGTGGAAGAGCTATCTCATCGTTTCAGCACACCTGTCCCCACAGTGTAACCTAAGAGAGAGGACATAGGTCGTCGAGGAAATGACTGGATGTATTGGCCGTGGGACGTACCTTGGCCGGATCGCCACCAAATGCGTTTATGTTTTCTTGCAGAAACTGTAGTGCGAGTCGCTGATCTTGAAGACCTGCATTGAGGTCTCGAGGGTCCATGCTCGCGCTCGCCAACTGATAACGAGCTCAGGCACTTCAATATTTAGGAATCTGAGGGAACGCACAAAGCCGAATGTGTTCATTCGATAATTCCTGATGGATCAAGTTTGAGACAAAGAGTATTATAGCAGGAACTAATCATTCCACGTACAATGAGACAAATATAATGGGCTTCCCCATGTCCACGCTAAATTGAAGGATGCCTAAGGAATCGATGAGTTTTCATGATAGGGGCCTGAAACGACGGATAGGAGGAAGGGCTTACGGTCTGGATTGGTGGCGGGATCCGAAGCAGCGCTAGGTGAATCTGAGCGAGATACGGCGATGTTGACAACATAGCTTCACAAACCCATGTGTATAAGCTCCACCCTAATCTCATGCAGTTTTCAGCAGCAAAATCAGAGAAAAGCTCGAAAGAACTCGCATGTAACCAAACAAGAACAGGCAGCTTGTTGCTCCTCGAAAATCCAGGTGGTCGATATATCTGTGTCAAAAAAGAGATGTCGAAGAGCCCCAAAGATAACAGACATCTCACATTCAAAAAGAGGCAATCCTCCGCAATTGGAGCTCCCACATTCGAAGGTGCTTGAGGACAAGCATTTCCAAACACCGTCGCATTCTTGATGATTGTAGAGTGCTTGACCAGTGGACGAGGAGCCTTGAACCTCAGCGATCCGACGGGAGGCTGCGCGAACGGGATACCCAACCAGGCCTCGGTACCATTAGGTGTGATGAACCCACGAAAAGTTCCCGTGTGAAGCTGGATGACCAGTCCGTCAACGGTATTCACTGCCGAAGAAGGTGAGGGGACGGCAAGAAGAATGAAAAAATAACACGCAGCGGGGTAGTGTAAAAGCATGGGTGGATGAAAGGACTCATAATAGCATGCGCATTATTTATACCAACCTCCCCGCGCGGGTAGTGCGAACCGGTGAGTAACTTGGACACCAATCAGGTCCTTGAGAGACGACATGCAGCGAAGGGACTTGAAGTTCTTTCCCCATAAGAATGCGTGGGTTGAATGGGAACAAAGAAAAAAAAGCGTTGCCTCCCAAAATAATTCCTTGATTTCATCTATGTACACGTTTAGCTCTTGAACACCATACGTAGCCTACTTCTGGAACTGTGCAAGAACCCTCGCGGAATTGATAAAGTCGGTTTTATCTTTATCCCAATCTATATTCACATCAGACAAGCCGTCATGGGGTGCTAAAGCGCACACATACCATCAGGAATGACGGTAATGTTGTCCCGCATGAGTTGCAGAACTTCACGTCCACGCGTCGTGTAGCGAGGCCAGGTAGCTGAAGTGAAATGGTAATGATAAGCATGATGCTTAGATAGTATCGGACGGGTGTGTCAGTACTTACGACCAGGATTTAAATCATTGACAAAGTTGATGTAGAAAGTCAACATCTGGTTAGCGAAGTCCGTTTCACAGGTGTTGGGACAGGCCCAAACAGAAGCGCCAATTCCGAGCCATGGGGCACTGAATTGAAGGTATAACGGTGTCAAGATGATACAATCACTTAAACGCAAAACAAAC